>UZAN01047525.1:5561-26205 GCA_900618425.1 Echinostoma caproni | reverse complement strand
CGTAGACCCACCATCTCTGTCTTCCTAGATCTGAAAGCGGCTCTCGACTCAGTCGACCGCTCTAAACTCTGGTGCTGCCTTTCTCTGAAAAGTGTGCCCGAGAAGTTAATTTCAATATTACGATCGCTTTATACTCATAGTCGAAGTCGAGTCCGGGCTTACGGTACTTTTTCTCCCGAGTTCACCACGGAAAGTGGTGTTCGTCAGGGTTGCCCTCTTTTACCTTTTCTATTCAACTTTTTTATAGATCTGATTATGGAAACAGCCCTATCCTCGTGCGAGGAAAGTGGCATCTATTTACTCCCAGGTGGCAAGCTGTCTGATCTGGAATACGCAGACGACATTGTGCTTCTAATTCAAGTTCCAAGTAAGTTGCAAGGTTTTCTGGATAACTTGAATGCCAGTGTAACCATATTCGGTATGCGTTTTGCACCTTCAAAGTGTAAAATGGTATTACAAGACTGGGTCGGTCCAGCACCGAGCCTCACTCTAACTGGGGAAGTAATAGAGCAGGTGGACAAGTGTTTTTATTTGGGCAGCTAAATCTCACCCGGTGGACGCATCACGCATGAAGTGTCAGCTCGCATACAGAAGGCTCCGTTGGCATTTGCCAACTTGAGACATCTGAGGCACCGTCGCGACATCCGGCTGTCTGTGAAGGATCGAGTGTATGCCGCGACAGTTCGGCTAGTCCTGCGGTACAGTTCAGAAACTTGGCCATTAAGAAAACAGGATAAAGGTAGACTGTCGGTGTTTAAACACCGCTGTCTACGCAGCATTGTACGAATCTGGTGGGGTAGCCAGATGAGCAATGCTGAGACGAGGCGCAGAGTTTTGGGTATCCGCGGTCGCCCACTGGAGCAAGTGGTCGACCTCCATAGATTACTTTGGTTGGGACATGTGTTACGCATGTCACCAGATAGGTGATATGGCTTTGTGTCGCAACCAGTGGCGCTCGTACATCCCAATTTCTTTGCAACCCTAGTCTACTGAAATTCGCCGAAGCAGACACCGAGTGGAAAAAAAACCAAGGGTGGTCAAGCTAAGACCTGGCACGAGGGTATGAAAATCCTAACCAGGAGACTGGGTCACATAGCTCCTGTTAGGCTCCCTGGCTGGGGACCTCGAGATGATTGTAACCGATGGTTAGAGACACTGAGTGATATGGCTGGGTGTCGTAAACAGTGGCGTTCGTGCATCTCCTCAATTTATTTGCAACCTTAGACCACTAAACTTCTCCATTTTCTTTCGAACCCAATTTCAAGTTTCCCTTCTCCTATTCTTCATCCAAATTGAAGACTGAAAACATCATTCTGTCTGTCTATTATACACATTATTAGTAAAGTTTTAGTAGTCCGGTGGTAAAGCAGAAATGGTAATTTACCAGTGGCTAGATTGCATCCAGCCTGATTTAAAATGCCACAGACGATTAGCTTCAGATATTTTAGTAATCATTTTGCTTCAGATAAGCGCCAGAACATTCCGCGCATTCTAAACCATGTACATAGTGTTCAAATTGGCCTACGAAAATAAATCATAGGACTTTGCACAATGTTAACTAAATTTTGGAAACTGGCAAGCAAATGATCAAAATCAGACTGCGATCGAATTTTTTTTTTCAAATAACTCTTACCTGAGGTTCATCATAAACCAAATGGTCTCCGTATTCGCGAGCCTTCTTGCGTTTTGACCTAGTGCGCCCTTCGTTCTGACCGGTACGGCGATTCGGATCTTCTCGTGAACTTGATTGTCGACCTGATAACCGTCTGGTTTCACTTGTACCCTCCTCACGAGTTTTGGATCGAGTACGTCGGTCATCCTTTGCACGTCGTGGAGAACCGAGTTTACGTTGATAGATCCCCGGTTCCCACAGAAATAGATAAGGAGGCTGGCCTGCATTGCGTTCCTTGTTTTGTTGCCTTCGATGATATCGTCGTGCTTTTGCCACTTTAACTTGACTTTGTTTGTCCATCTGACAATCGGGCATGCAAAGCTATGGCCATTAGCACCTCGGTATAGCCAGCATTGCCAAAGTGGTGTACAAACTGATTTGTTTGTAATAGTACAAAATTTAGATAGATTTCAGTTGGTAGTCTATCTACTTTACCCAAATAAATATACCTGATCTAGCAACATTTGCTCTAAATGATTGGATAATAATTACCAAACTGAATATTCAAAAGTCTATTTGTTCCGTTGCTAGTTTGGAGGTAAGTTCTATCGGTATTTCTATGGGTCATTTTTGTTTCACTTGTGCACAAAATAAGAGACTCTAGATACAGTAGAGCTTTATTCTATTGAGTGCATCTCCAGATCAACGACAGGAAAAAGGCCGATAACTCGCGTTTAAACGTGAGTAAAGTCGATTTAGTTTCACTGAATAAGCGGTCGCGGGACGATCAGCAGCAATGCTTGGGGATGTGTTAGATTTACCTCTTGATAAGGGTTCTCTACACAAAACACCGAATGTATCTTTTGACAGCGCCGTGACGGGGCGAGTGTAACCCGCGACTGAAGATGGCCATTGTCCATTGTCGGGTTCTACCTGCCTGACGAGGTTCTCCAGAAGAGACGACTGAACTAACTGCCCGTGTGCTTCGGTGGACCTAAAAGCACGAAGCAGGGACGGTTAGACTGCGACAAGCTGTCTCAACCAGCATGCCAAACTGTCTTTCAGAAAGTGCTAACTGAAAAGCTAGAAGCAATCCTGCCTGATAACGTCAACTAGCAGTAGTCGCTTTTAAAGAATGCTCCGCATTCTGTTGGATTTGTAAGCTTTATTCCGAAACGTGGTTTCATGCTTGTTCAAAATTGGCAGGAGCAGTGCCTGTACTCATCTTCTATGGCGATCAACTGGAAGTGATTGAGAGCATTAAGAACATCGGAAGTGTTAGGGAGGAGATCACATCACGAATATCAAAAGCTAGAGCAACTTTCACAACCAGCGACACCTGTGACACCCCCATGACATCTGTTTATCTTTTAAGGGAAGGGTGTAAATCTCCGCGGGTCTTATTATTCTGATTTACGGTTGCAAGACCCGCCCCTTTCCAAGCTGAGGATGCTAATCGACTTTCTGCACTCGACCACTGATGCCTGTGAAGCACTGATCTTGTTTGGTGGGAACATTTTGTGAGCAATAACGAATTTCGTCATCGTGTGCTGGGGACCGACAGTTGTTCTCTAAAAGAAGTAATCGCTCTACACCGCCTCCGATGGCTTGATCACATTTTGCTTATGCCTTCCTCTTTGTGCTCTCTCAGCATCCGCTAGGCAAGGCCGGAGGAAGCACCACGACGGTCAGACAAGGACCAAGCGTAGAGGTATGCTGAAGTTAGCCTCAGCATTGGCTTCGGTTGGTACATCCCGCTTTCCAGGCTGGAGCCTAAGGGATGAGGATTGTCGATGGTTAGAGACGCTGAGGGATACGGCTCAGAATTGAAGTCAGTGGCGCGACTGTTGTGCGACTTTTTATCGAAACCCCCTTATAAATAAAACCTTGCAGAATTTGTATGATGAAACTAACAAAAATTAATTCATTCTCACTGTTCCCTGTTTTCCCTATTTTCCTTTCACCAAACTGTACCCCTTTCTACCTTTTTATCATTGTTGGTGCGTTGGCACCACGCTGTTCATCAAGCCAGCCTGACATATATCTATATATTTACAACAAATAACCATCCACCGTTGTGTGGAGGCTGTGGTTGTTGTCCTCTGGCTGCCCGTTTAGATAAACATGTGGAAGGAAGATTGGAATGTTCAGAAAAGGTTTGAAGAGAAAATATAAAATTCTCAAATACTAAGGTTAAAAACAGACTGATAAAATGGATGAGCCTCGCTGTTTGCGAAACCCAGCCATATCGTTCAGTGGCTCTAGCCACTGCTTACCATGAACCCAAGGTCCCATCCAGGGAACCGAACGTGACCTATAGGATCGAGTCTCTGAGACTTAACAAATTATTGGTCTTGTAATTACTTGTGTGAAGACCAACACGGAGTACTAGACAACTCTTTTGTTCTTGTTGTGACGCATCAGCGAAACGCGCTGTCGGAATACGTAGAATAATTAACCATTCGAAGCATCTGATGTAAACCGGTAAATTTTGTTTTAATTCGTTAGGTTTGGCGAAAGAAAGGCAATCGATTCACTAAAAAACTCATACAGTTTCACATTCTGGGCCTGAACTATCTTTTATGCATGTTATTCATTAAAATTACTCTTTTACATTATCTGTCATATTAATTGCTTCACTTCATTAGCTTAATAAATAAAATGATTTACTCAAACAACCATCATACTTATTTCAAAGACCACGTTTGTTAGTATTCTATATTGTGTGTTGGATACCGGTCGTCATTTACCATGAGAGGAAATCATTTCAAAGCGTTCTCCGATAGTTGGAACATATTTCACTTGCATATATATATATATATAAAGGATACAAAATTTGAGAAAGAGCAAACTGAGGAAAGCATCGAAGAAAATGAAAAATCAACGTGCCTCACGATCACAATTCATTTCAAACGATTACTCAAAACCGTTTTGAAAATTTCGATAGACATTCCAATGCACACATTGACATCGCAGAACCGAATTATATTCATCTAACAATCTTATTGAGTTCGGTGATAAAAGAAATCAATTAAAAAGGAACAATGAACGGAAACAATAAACTAAATCTCACCAAAGCTAGTTCTGGCTCATCAATGTCTGAAACGGCCACAACCAACGAACCACCGTCCAAAGGAACCTAGGATAACACAGTTGTTGATTTCATTCATAAAACAACAAATATCCGGAATATCATCAATAATCCACATGAGGTTAGAAGCACAAGTCAGAGTTCCAGGTAGAAAGCGGCAGTAATTGTAAATTAACAAGCAAATCCGATGGTGTGCGTCGGTTCTGTTTAAATGGTAGACAAAAGCTTTCTGTCTGTTGACTACCATATTTTTGGCTGAAGCAGGTCCCAGTTATTATTATATTTTCACACTCTCATCTCTACGGACTTATTAGCACGCACGAGACTGACTTTAAAAGAGCCGTTATAGAGGAATGGACTTGTTTACATTTTTAATAGCATAGCATTTAATCAAAGACATTCATTATAAACAAGGCATCAGCAGCATAATCAAACAGCTAGTTAGTTAGTTAGCTAGCTAGTTTCACTGCAAATTTCACGCTGTGTACAAACAATATGAATGGGTAAGGTAAATAGAAATCAGGCCTCCTTTTGTGAGATGGGCACAGCAAGTGAATTCACTGGAGTCTACCAAATTCTAAGGGTACTTGTCATGGCAATCAACTTATATGCTATCTGGTGTATTCAGTATACCTCTGCAAGTTGTATGGGTGATTCAAATGCGAAAATATTAATGCTATCAATCTGGGCTTTCTGTTAAGTCTGTCAGACCTTTTTCATGAGAGCTCTTGAACCTCACATGGTTTTTCCCACTCTGGAGTGGTTTGAAAACATTATACTGTGCGGTAAATGATCGCTTGACATATTGTAACAGTGCTACGTATTTTTTCTAATATTAGTGGCTGAAAAATAACCAGTGGATTAAATAGGTTTTAGCCTTTTCTGTCACGGGGTCCTTTAATTAATGAAGACCTATAAGGAATAAATTTTCTATCAAATGACAAATTCTGTACATATATCACCAAAAATGTGTCAGTCTATGCATTGCGCTCTAAAGCAAACAAATTCTGTATATTTTACCGTTCACACTGTTGTGTAAGCTAGTTAGTAATTTACACAAATCAGGGATTGTATAAAAGCCGGTTTTGACTTACCCCACTGTCGGTCGATGTTCCCGGAATAGGTACGAGTTTGGATGACGATGCTTGTGTGGGTGGAACTAGTTGCATTAATATGTTTTCTTCTGCACGTTTCTGACGTTCCTCCTGCGAGACACCAGAAAACCACAAGGATGAAAGAATTTTGAACGGCAATCTAAGGACTGAGGTCATCTGCTGCTGTGAAACAGCAACAGCCGCCACACGACAATTCACGGTTAATGGTTGTAAAAGTGGAAAACCCAAAATGTTCCCGGTTTGCGATTAATCAATGCCCGGTGTCATTGTCAGATAGTTGAGTATATCAAACTATCAACCTTAGAAAACTGATTGGCTTTAACGGACGGTTTCATTGATGTGTCAAATACAACAGGTCAATAAATTTTAGTGGCGGATTTATAACGTTCATTTTTCAAACAAGATATGAAAAATGTAAGGATACAGAAATGCTCCCCACAGTAGCCTAATCTGAATCCACCACTGCATTACACGTTATGTGGCCCCGATGTAACCATCACATGTTACATCAGATACATGCCACTCCGACTGGCTGCACTCAAGCTTCTCTGAAAAAGGGACGTTAGCTATACTACTTTTGTAGGTCCAGGGACAAGGCATTTATCAAAAGTAAGCAGGCAGGAATCGTATGCGTAGTTTGCAGCCATAAGTTTCAGTGCTTGGATCGTCCATTCCCAAAACCAAACCATAAATCCCTGGGTCAACCGCCCTGTACTCTGGAGCTGCTTTTCCCTGAATGACGTGTTCGCGAAATTTATCATAATATTCTCATCCCTATCAACTGACATCAGAAGCCGAAGCCTGAGTTCATCAAAGAAAGCGATGTTTGTGAGTTTTCCCTCTCCTTTTTTATATTACTTCGTTATAGATTTGAATCTGGAAACAGTCCTGGCCTCATGCAAGAGTAATGGCATCGATTTGCTCCCAGGTGGCAGACTGTATGTATGCGGAGGACATTGTACTTTTCAGTAAAGATCCCCGTATGTTGTAAGATTTTCTGGATTATTCGAGTGTTAGCGTATTTATATTAGGCATGTGTTTGGCACCTTCAAAGTATAAAATGTTGCTACCGGACTGGGTTGATCTAGCTTCCAAACTCACTCTAACTGGGGAATTATTGGAGAAAGTGGACAAATTTTACCAGTTGAGCAGCTGCATCTCACCCGACTGACGCAGCATTGATGAAGTGTCAACGCACAAGTAGTATGTTCCATTGGCATTTGCCAACTTGAGACATGTAAAGCATCGTCTCTATATCTAGCTGTTGTAGAAGGGTCGAGTATAGCTGAAGAATTTTGGCCAGTGCTTTTTCGTGGATCAAATCACTGACCTCTTTCTTTTTTATAAAGATTACCGCGATTTTTTTACGCACAGTCTAACTTTCAGGCGAGTGTGAAAATTGAAATTAAAAATTAACTTTTATGGTGCAAAGAATGGGCTATTACAAGAAGTCGATTAAGATAGGCTGACGGTGTCTGAACACTGCTGCTTACGCCTCAGTGCAAGAGTTTTGTGGGGATTTCAAAAAGATAATACTGAGGTTAGAAGCAGAAGTTTGGGTAATTATGGCTGCCTACTACAGAAAGTGTTCGACTTCTACAGATAACTTTGGTTGGGACATGTAATATGCATGTTACCAAACAGACTGCCACGAGGGAAAATGTTTGCCGAGACATAATGAGTGGAAAAGGTAAAGGGTGATCGAATTAAGACCGGTTGGAGAGTGTAAAACCCTGAACCATAAACGTGCTCACACAAATCGCATTGGGCTCTCGGGATGCGTAAATCGAGATCAGCGTAGTCGATGATTAGAAACACCAAGTAGTATCGCTGAGGATCACAAGCAGCGGCACCTCAACATTCTAATCTATGCTCTGATCCTTTATCCAAATGGGAACCCAAAAGTCAGTAACCAAAACCGCCAAATGAAAGTGCGTGTAATGACTGTTAGAACAGATTGATCAGCGAGGCCTTTAAAATTCAGTTGAGCTACATATGTGCTTCAGTAGATAATTTGTCAACGTTCATGTCGCAAAGTAGATTTAATTTTTTTAACCAAAACATTTTCCATCGCTTCTGTGATCACTAACGCTCCGGTGATCGTTAAAAATTTAAAGCCTTTTATATTATCGTTCAATATTGGCATTCTTCTTCAGTTCAGACTGCATGTTGGGTACAGGTACAAAAAACGTAGACCGTTATGGTCAGGTATCCTCAAAACATATCACGTAGGTTGGTAAGCGGCGTTAAGCTATGCTATACCCGGTATTTTCTCGTCATATGTACGATCACTCGTCGGAAGAATGGGCGACTTCAATCAATTGATAAAACTGAAACAATATCCATGCATCGAGGATCATTGCATTCTAACATTAACGATCCCCTGAGAGAAAACTCGACTTCTTTATGCAACAGTTGGATAGAATCTGTATACTACAAAATCACAGTGGTGATTTAATAAAGTATGCTAAATCTTCTTGGATTGAATACACAAAAATGACTTCCATTTAAAATGTAGGACACACCTCATGTATTCTAGTCGAATTCATTCTTGATAGCATCAAACATTTGAATCTCACCCTCCAGTTTAAATTCTGCTGCATAGGCTTTCGCTCATTTATTGATATCACAACTTTCTAACTACATCCACTTCACTTTGTTTCTGTACAACCATCAACCATGCACCTTCATGTGCCGGTTTTGGTTGCTGTCTTTTGGCTGCCCATTTGGATGAAGAATAGGAGAAGGGAAACTTGAAATTGGGTTCGAAAGAAAATGGAGAAGTTTAGTGGTCTAAGGTTGCAAATAAATTGGAGATGCACGAACGCCACTGTTTACGACACCCAGCCATATCGCTCAGTGTCTCTAACCAGCGGTTACGATGCACGAACGCCACTGTTTACGACACCCAGCCATATCGCTCAGTGTCTCTAACCATCGACGATTCGAACAGAAAATGGAGAAGTTCAGTGGACTAAGGTTGGAAAGAAATTGAGAAGATGCAACCACTGTTTACGACACCCAGCCATATCACTCAGTGTCTCTAACCATCGGTTACAATCATCTCGAGGTCCCCAGCCAGGGAGCCTAACAGGAGCTATGTGACCCAGTCTCCTGGTTAGGATTTTCATACCCTCGTGCCAGGTCTTAGCTTGACCACCCTTGGTTTTTTTTCCACTCGGTGTCTGCTTCGGCGAATTTCAGTAGACTAGGGTTGCAAAGAAATTGGGATGTACGAGCGCCACTGTTTACGACATTTAGCTATATCACTCAGCGTCTCTAACCACTGGTTACGATAATCCCGATTTCCCCATCCAGGGAGCTAACGGGACCAATATGACCGAGTCTCCTATTTAGTGTTTTCAAACCCTTGTTCCAGATTTTATTTTGACCAATCTAGGCATTTCTCCAAACACTGCCCGTCTCGGCAAACATAGCACGCCGTGGCAACCAATTTGGTGACATAAACAACACCTACACCAACCAACGTAGTCTGTAAACTTCTATCATTCGCTCTAGTGAGCGACCGCGGTTAACTAAAACTCTGCGCCTAACCTCAGCATTGCTTATCCAGTTTCCCCAGCACACTCATGCAATGTTGCGCAGACAGCGGTGTTCAAACATCGACAGTCTACCTTTATCTTACTTTCTTAATGGCAAAGTCTCTGCACCGTAAAGCAGAACTGTTGCAGCATATATCTAACCCTTTACTGACGACCGGATGTCGCGGCTGCGACACAGATGTCTCCAGTTGGCAAGTACAAATAGTGCAAGTGCAAGTGGGCGTGCCGACACTTCATGCGTGATGTGTCCATCGGGTGAGATGTAGCTGCTCAAATAACAAAACTTATCCACTTGCTCTATTACTTCCCCAGTCTTGAAGAAACATTTTAAAATTTGAAGGTGCAAAACGTGTACTGAACATGGCTACGCTGGCACCCAGGCTATCCAAAAAAGCTTGCAACTTACCTGGAACTTTAATTAGCAGTAAAATATTGTCTACATACTACAGGTCAGACAGTATGCCATCTGAGAGCAAACCGATGACACTATCCTGGCACGAGGATAGGGCTATTTCCATAATCAAATCTACAACATAGTTAAATAGAAGAGAGAGGCTAACCTTGACAACCAGCGCTTTCTGTGATGAACTCGGGCAAAAAAGTGAGGTAAGCTCGAACTCGGCTTTTGTTATTAGCATAAAAGATTTGATTGCACTGAATACTCCTTTTAATCGTTAGTGAAGACTTTACTCACGCCGATGTCCATTTTTTGACTGTCTCTCTTTACAACCTCGTAAACTTCCTCACAAGGGGAAACATGCAGCATGGTCTGCTGTTTTCGAACAACCCTGATCTATTTGCTGTCCGGAATGGGGTCGAGCCCCTCTGATAAACTCCGATCATTATACCGTAAGTATTTTGCTATAAATCTACTCGACACGTACATCCAGCCGGAAAAGTGCAAGTTGGTACATTTAGCATCACAAAGAGATATGGTCTCTCGTACAAACTTCGATCACCTCTATGACCCAAGTACCTGGGTTGAGTGTGAATACCTCACTGATGATTCGAACTTCTTACTTGATATCTGCTGTCCCATGACCCCTATCTATATCAATCCAACCAGATCTTCTTCCCCAAGTTTGAAATTCCTAAAAACATTAACAAAACGGGCATGCAAAATTAGCTATCCAGCTTTAGCCAAAAAATATCAATGCAGATCAAAACTGATATGCAAACTCTGAAACTCTACTTGGCGATCAAAGTTGCACTCAAAACTGGAGTGCAATGAGAAAAACTCTGTGGCTCACAAGATAAGCAACGGGGGCCTCAGCTCACAGCAGTTAAATTCGATGGCATATTTCTTTCATATAAATCCAAACGGAAGTGTCGGAATTATACCTCCAATCAGTTGAATTTCATGAAGTTTCGCATGTCAATACTAATCAGTTCTCAAAATATCCAAAACTTCCGGTCACGATGGTCTGTCCCTTCATTCTCAGGGAATAGGCCTTTTATCTGACCAAACCCCTTGTCCTTGTTTCCAACCCTTGTTTCAAGGAGTGAAACGTTGCCGACTGTTGGAGCCCTATGTGTAACACACCAATCCCCAAAAATGGACCAATAGCCTGCACTTCAGTATAGATAAAGATTTTCGACTAGTTTATGCTTAACCTTATTCCTAACACTGAGCAATCAGATCACAGACAATGCTCTTAGCGCAAACAACGTTCTACTTAACACGCAACTGTCTAATTGGTAAATTCATTTTGGAAATCCCTAGACTGATATGGCACAGCACACCGTATGTGTTACCTCGACTACAGCAACGCCTTTAATTGTGTTGACCGAAAGAGAATACTGTCTATACTCCAGGATCCTGCGTTGATCACTGATAGTCTGTCTTTTTCCAAGATAATTCTACTGTTAGAAAACACTTTATCAAGTATCACGGAAAAATTTCTTATTCGCTACCGGTCGATTCCGGGGTGCGCCAAGGAGTAATGTTGTCTCCTTTTCTTTTCGTTTTCTATATTTAAGACCTACCCACCAACCCAAATAATCTTATCAAGTATGCTGATTATGTCACCATTGGTTCTAAATTCCAAGGTATTTTTTTCTCACAGCTTCAAGTCAATTTATCTGCCTAAACACAATTTTCGTATTATAAGTACATCTATCAACGCCTCTGAATGTAGGGATTTCATCTTCTCACTAGCAAAAGGGGAACCGCAATATTCATTTGAAATAAACTGCTCTGTACTCTATGTTGGCACCCGGAATGTTATCCCAGTATGTATTTTACAACACCATGATTTTACAATCTTCTAGGATCTCATGTATACTTTACATTTGAACTGCCCTTTAAGAATAACCAACGATTGTGTTTCTTTGTTTCCCGCATGCAACTTTGAACAATCCTTTGTATGGATTTACCCGTTTTGTGTGCGGTGAAACAAAGAAAAGTTTTACTCTTTTATCTTAACCCACTGTGATTTTTTTCACTCTGTTCTGTATCCGAATACCCCCTTACTCTGTTTTTATGTTTGTTGCGTTGGCACCATGATTTTTCGTAACCTGGGAATAAACATCTAGATATGTATTTTATTGTGTTGTCCTTCACCCTCTTTACTGTCAGTTAGAGTTAGAGAGTTAGAGATTTTGCAGTGCTACGCCGATCTTACTTACTTTTTACTTTTGATCGATTAACTCCTCAACCTGGCCGTTTGATCGTGTCGTAGAGCCAAACTACTTGAAAACTTCGGTTGATTCAACAAGCTCCCCGTTAATCGAGAGGGGTTGTGTTATGGCAGAAGTTTCGGTCGAAGATGTCTTTGTTTTCGACGTGTTGATCTCTAGCCCGATGGACTGGGCAAACCAAGTTCTACGATTGACGACAGACTGGAGGTTGTCCGTGGTGTTTTCAAGTACAACGACATCATCTGCAAACTCGAGGTCCGCTTCCATGTACCTGGGCCAAGCTGCACTCCAGGGTAATCGCGTTATCCAATATGCGGTGTAATTGAATAACATAGACGATAGGGGAGAACCTTGCCTAACTCCAGAGCTTGGGGTAAACTCAGCGGATTCTTCTCCATAGGTATGGACGCGTGCCCGAGTTCCTGAGTAGTATGACTTTAAAAGCCTGATGAAATTCTCAGGCATCCCGTCGGACCGTAATATGCCCCACAAGGATTATCTATCGACAGAGTCAAACGCAGCGCGGAAGTCAATGAAAAATGCAGTGGTAAGCTGTTGGTACTTGCAGCTGTGTTCCAGAATCCTACGGAGAGTGGAGATTTGTTCAACTCAGCCGCTTCCGCGGTGAAACCCCCTTGGTTCGGGCGAGTGCGGGTTTTTCTGACGACTGCAAAATGACCAAGCAGTATCACTGCAAACAATTTGGCTGCAATATCAATGAGGCTAATACCCTTGTAATTTTCACATCTTGATATGTCACCCTTTTTTGGAACTGGGACTAAAATTGAAGCCGTCCAGTCTTTTTGAAAACCTGCTCTTTCCAAAATGGTATGGAAAAGAGAGGTCAGCGGATCAATCAGAGTTGGTAAGCAAGCTTTGAATAACTCTGGTGGTATCCCGTCTTCTCCAGGAGCCTTCCTGTTTTTCAGAGAAGGGACTGCATCGATGATTTCTGACGCGCTAGGCGAGTCGCAACTGATGTCGTAAGTCTCCGAACTGCTTGACAGCTGTAGAGAGCCAGCTTAGTTTAATGGCCGGTTGGGCAGCCCGTCGAAGTGTTCAACCCACCTTTGCATCTTTTGCTCAGTTCCCTGATTTAGTTGGCCTTTTGTGCTGTGCAACAGGGGTTCCGATGTCTGCCTCTTCCCTTCTGCGACACGAATTAGACGGAATAGCTTATCAAAGTCCGGTGAGACGGTTGCAGCCTCCATACTGTCTGCAATCGCCTTCCAGCATTGTTTACGATCAGTCTTGGCGGAGCTTGTGGCTTGGCGACGGAGAATACGAAATTCATGAGAACTGATCAGCCGCGCCTCTCTTGCCTCTGCGGACAACTGCAGTGTACGCTCGGAGATCCAGTCTCTCTTGTGGCGAAGAATCTCACCTAACTGCCCAAGCGCCGCTTCTCTGATAGACGTTTTCAGAGTAGACCACTGTGCGTGGACAGTTGAGTCATCAAAGAAGGTTTCGGCTATGTTCGAAGCGGATGCGTCAGCAACGCCTGCCTTCTCTCAGGTCTTTTCAAGAGCGCGAGGTTCAATTTGTCCGAGAGATGGATCTTCCGGAGAGTAGTCAGGTGGATCTTGAAGCGGGCACGTCCCAAAATATAATCAATCTATTGTGCCATTTGACCATCATTTGATTGACACGTAAGCTGGTATTTTCTAGGGTGCTGAAAACGAGTGTTGGCCACGACCAGCCGGTTAAGGTCAGCAAATGTGACTAGGCGTTCGCCATTTTCACAACGTTGATCAAGCCCGAACTTTCCCAGAATATGCCGAGTATGTTCGTGTGATGGACCAGTGGGTGCATTCCAGTCTCCTGCGATAACGAGAATGTCGCGTCTCGGACTGCGGTTCACTGAGTCTTGAACTTGGTTGTAGAAGTCTTCTTTGATGGGCTTTTCCGCATGCACCATTGGAGCATATACAGCGATGACAGTCAGGTTAAACGGCTTTCCCCTAAAGCGCGCTATGGCAATCCTGGGAGAGATTGGTTCCCAGGAGATCATGCCATTGTTGGCCTGGCTGCTCACGGCGATTTCTACCCTGTGCAAACCGGAGTTTTCAGTTTGGCCTCTGTGGTATAACCGGTAGGTTGCGTTGCTATGTGGTAAGTCGATTAGTTTTGTGCCACAGTTGGTTAGTCGGACTTCGGACAGACAACAGATGTCTACCTTAAAGTCATACGGTGATCGCATTGTGATACACAGGCTTCTTGTGTCTAGCAATGTTCTAACATTCCAGTAGGCTACATGGATACTGGATCTGGTGCATAGATGACTTAGGTTCCCAGTTTGCTCATGTATCACCCCAGTCACTGGATGAGCGCAGGGCGCGTCGCTTCCCGGGAATGCTGTAGCACGAACGTGATATACCATATAATACGATCCATGAAGAAACTTGGGAGTGAGGTAAGCCGATCTGTTAAAACCGTTTAACACACAAACAGTATTCCCTAGTTACATTTGTTCAACTTTATCGCCGATAAACATTTTACCTTTTGTGAAACATTCTGCACTATTCTATCCGACACTGTCCACCCATTACACACATACTGAGCAATGCTTATGCGCTTCCGTAACCAGGTTCATTATAAACTTGTGTACACTCAAACCACTGCCTGGTTGTGATTCTATGTCTTTCCAAATTTCTGTAGCAGAAAGTATCCACCAGAGACAACTTTTTAATAAACCAGAGGTAGATGATATCTATTTTCAAACTATCGCGCTACCTTCTTCGCTTTAATTTACTACGATGTACTTTACTGCCTCTGTTTGCCTGTATGGTGATAACCCTAGTATGCAGTGTGAGCGGAAAATCCATCAAATGGGATGAAGAAGGCAATTTGCGGTTTGAAAAATTAATTGTAAACTATGGAGTTCTTTCATTCCACTTTTTATTCCTTTGAGGTGTGAATATAATCGAAGCTTCGCTATTACACACCTGATGGGAGTAGGGTACTCCGTCAGGAGCATTTCAGTTTTCTTCTCTGGAGCAGACTAAATCCCTTAACATATTAGAAATTTGGATGCAGATAAGAAAACTATGTTTCGAATTCCGATGGTTTACAGATCGCAGTGCCTACGGTGTGCAAAGACCAACAAAACACTACCAGTTACATGGAGAATACATGCGATTTAACTTTTGAAGATCCAACTACGGCCTTTCCATTGCCCTTCTTCCTGCCTATGCCGTTAGCTTTACTCCACTTGCACTCGTTTAAACAAGGTACTGAACCTATCTGATTCCTTTTAAATGTTGTGTGGTCTCAGTTTAAAAATTGATTCAAATAAAAGCATTTACAAATTTATGTTAATTTACATTCTACTTGTAAACTCCCTAAATCAGCTGAGACCAAATGGCTTCTGTTTTGCTTGTACACTGGAAACACTTTGCAAAACGATCACTTATATAGTAAGTCAAAAATCAAGTATCATCATATAAGGGTCAGAGAATCAACAACGCAGGGCTTTGTTATTATCTGCATGCATTTTCGACTTTTAGAAACTTAAAATTTAGTACATCGTACATATGTATTAGTAGAAAAGTAATAAAAATCAGTTGATATAAATAGAAAACTAAAAGAGATATGCTTTTCAATAACCTTATCGCTTCAGTAATTTTTTTAATACGGATCCGTGTGTTGCACAAGCTTCAATTTAGAAACCTTGTTTATTTTAAAATGTACCAAAAGTGGTAAAAAAAGTCATTTCTATAGAAAATATTCTTTCACTTACTCTGATACGCTTTACACGATGTAGTTTACATATATCCTCCAAAGTTCTTCGTATGTTTCCCTGTCGGATACGCTCGGCCTCTAATGAACGTTCCACTATTGCGTGAGCAATGATTTCCAACAGCGCACGTTTTTGACTCTCCTTGCTCTTTATTTCGCGATATTCTGCTTCCGGTCTGATTTCGCCATCTTCTGTCACCTGAAAAAAAATGATTTAGGAAGCCACAAATGTTATGCATACGTTAACAAGAACTACCGATGAAAATTTGAAGACTTTAATGAGCCTGATTAGGCTAAATTAATTTCGAAAAAGAAATGAAGGTCGTCTGTCCAAATCAAGTTATGTATAATCAACGAACTGGCTCTTACGTACGCTTGGTAAACTTGAGATGTATAGTCTATCAAATCTCTATTTTAAATTCTTCATACCTGTTCTTCACTTCATCGGGTAATCTCGATTATGTTTCCGCAACAACTGTAAATGAAGCATTGTGATACGATAGACAGCCACATGCAATATATCCTAAACGAACTTAATGTGTTTCAACATCCAATACTCCACTAAGACGCGGTCTGTCTTTACTATTTCGTAACGCCGGTATTTCACTCAGGGGAGTTGGCTAAAAACCCTGATTCCAAACCAAACAAGAAGAGGCGTACTAACCACACATACCTTCACCTAACCGGTTGTGATGGTAGTAATAGTGATGGGTGTGGTGGTCACTAACTCAATTGGGCATCGAGGTGTATTGGACACCTTGGACGTTTGACTGTGTCCAAAGGGAGTATGATCCGATGAACTGGATACCGGTTCCCAATGGATTGTGGTTCTCATACATCGACTTGCTGCCTTGATGGTCAGGCTTTAGCTAGCCGAAGGCTCGAATTACGAAATCTTTGAAAAAATTCACCTGCCTGTTGTTAGGGTCCCAGATGTGCCGTGTTAGGGATGCGTTTTGCACCTTCAAGGAGTAAGAGCCTTTTCACGATTGGGTTGATTTTCTTCCAGAATTCACTGTGACTACAAAAGCGAAAGAAAATACTCAACAACGCAACACTTGGGCAACTAAAGCTCGTAGGGTAGAAGAACCAATAAGGAAGCTTCGCGACGCGTACATGATGCTTGTGTATTATTTACTATCAACGGCATCTGTTTGTCTGTCAGCGCGTTCTCTCCGATAGCCCCACTATCAAGTGCAAGCATATGGTCGGAACGTGCAGAAGATAAAAGAGAATTGTTATTTCCTAAGCAGCCTTTTTAGCTCCATTCTTGAAAGTTGACTGTATCTTCACACTCAATAAACAAAAAAGATACAAGATATTATTAACAAAAGAACCTGGGGAAACAGTTGACATAGCGATGATGCATATTACATTAAAACCATGAAAACAACCTACAAGTTTGGATAGAAATATTCATCATGTAATGTAATGGTGTCGCACATTTGAAAGGCCTTGGAGGCACTATATTCCCTTTTCATGTTATGAATAGTTCTAAGCATATCTAGTAAGTTGGTGACTACTCAAACTCTGAATTGCGAATTTTTTATCGCATAAGTGACCACCGGATCACCGCTGAAGGTAGAAGAAAAGAGGTGAATGGAGATTACAGTATATTTTAGAGTAATGTGTGACACCTCAATATTGCACGAAAAATCCTTTTCTAATCACTTATTCTGCCACTTGTCCAATACTGTCGAACGTTCGCTTGGATTGAGCATATTCTAAATTCTCCACTTGAGTTAGTTCGAAAATGGTCATAGCGAGGTCTATTTCGACTCTGTCGCGGCTGACATTGTCCGAGGCGGTTACTATGATTGTGTGGAAGTTTATTTAGATTCACCTTTAGGTCTAGTATTTGAAATTTTATCAGCATTCAACGCAAAAATACTTCCAGTATTTAGATTTTAGGCTAACGACTGAGTAACAAACAGAATTTTGAATACTACCGGGTTTTAGATAATTGTCATCAATTTTCCCTTTGTGCATTTGATGAACTTGCCATTACATTGTCTTAGAGTTGAATGAATGTTGTGCATTACATCTTACACATGCTTTTGCATGTGTTGCACTCCGTGTAGTATTCACCGAGTAGGGCAGTTTTTATAAAATACCCAAAAGCAGCAGGTTCTGAAGGAATAAAACAAGATTCAGTGGATGAAAATAGCAGTGCTATCTGTGTGACCTCTTCGCTCAATTGGTAGGGTGTGAGCTCTACAACCAGTTCTAGAGTCTTTTAGACCCCAACCTGGAAGACGGGAGACATCGATTCTGCCTAATCGCTCTGTGCATTTCCTCATGCCTCGCTTTCACGTCATCTGTTGACCACCACGCGGCAGGCGATGGCTGGAAATGCGCAATACGTGTCCTAACCAGAGAAGCCGACTAATCTGAATTCGATGGGACAACGAAGTCTCCATTGGATCATTAACAAATACGCGACAACTCACCTCAGAGTTGCTTACAAGCTTGCTCCATCCAACCCGCGCCGAACTGCGTAAACATCTGCAATCGAATACTTCAAGACGACTAATATCTTCCACGGGCAAATTTAGGGTCTCGCAACAATAGAGCAGAACTGGCAGAACATCGCATCTACACCAAAGGTGTTTTAATCCTACGCAAGCTGCTCGAGCCTTGGAAATGCGGGCGGTTACCTCATTGACTATGCTACTGTCACTTGAAACGCAGCTACCTAGGTAGGTGGAACATTCCACTGCAGCTAATTCTTGACCATCAGGCATCAACGCTGGGGTAGACGACACCCAGTCTTGTGGCATCACTTTGCACTTTGAAGGTGCAAAGCGCATGCCGAAAGGAGATACAGTAATTCTTAGTCTGTCAAGAGCGCATTGCGCATCCTCCATAGATTCTAACAGGTATGCGATGTCATCAGCGTACTCTGAATCGCACAGCTATTCTCCAGCTGCCCATTTAATACCTACCTTCTGGAGACCAGTAAGTGCGTTCTCCAGTACTTCGTCTACGACGAAATTGAACAGGAGTGGCGAAATAGGGCACCCTTGACGGACACCGCTCCTGGTTTCGAACGATTTACCTAGCCCACCATAGACCCTTACGCTACCAGAAGTATGCAGATACAACGACCATAATAGGTTTACATACTTCCACAGCATTCCTTTGTGGAGCAGCAACCCCAGAGCTTCACGGTCAACTGAATCGGAGGCTCCTTCTAGGTCAAGGAACACTGCGATTGTTGGCCGACGATGTGTGTGATGCAGTTCGAAGACTTGATGCAGAGTGAAAATTTGGTCAATGCACCCGCGACCTGGTCGGAATTCGCGAATATTCCTCTCCCTTAAGGGTATCAGGCGGCGAAGTATCACAGAAGTCAACACTTTTGTGATTATCGGAACCAAACTAATCCCACGGTGGTTAGCGTGGTCGTTGCGTGATCCCTTCTTGAAAAAAGGGACGATCATCGATTCACCCCAGGACAAAGGGGTACGCTCCTCCGTCCAAATGCTGCCAAGTAAGCCAGTAATTTAGTCAACAAGAGAATCTCCGCCCACCTTGAAAAGAATATGGAGAAGCCCATCAGGTCCCGCAGCCTTTCCTTTCTTTTATGATTGAATGCAGCTTAATACTTCCGATTCTAATTGGGGATCGCATGTTACCACCCATGGAGTTTCCGCCGCGATTGCTGGAATCACCACATTAGCACTAGGCCAAATGAACCGTTCACTAAAATACTCTGCCCAGCGATCAAGTCGTTGTTCTTAATTGTGGATACTCTGTCCAATTTTATCGCAAATGGCCTCACTGACCGGTGTGCGACGACCTTCGGAGCTGCGTATCAGGTGAAACAGTCTTTGACTATTCCCTGATGCAGAAGTTACCTCCATTTCACTAGCTATTTCGGCACATCAATTTTCACGATCTTTCTTAAGGTTATTTCTTAGTTGACGTTGCAGACGACACCAGTCCTTATGCTGATCCTGACAGGTTGGGATCTTTCACTTTTAACCCATTAGGGTTACTGACTCATGAGAGATCCAATGTCTTCTGCTCAGTCCCACAAGCAAAGTTTGCTGCTGATTGCATCGCATATCTAATCTGATTCCACTGTTGGTTTACTCCATTATGTCGCGGTTCTCCTAGCTCCTGTCACAGCTTCTCCCCATAACGTGCGCGGGCAGCTGGATCGCGCAGACGATGGTGAGCTAACTGAAGAGGCAATTTTCACCGATGACCGATGAGTCAAATAGTGAAGCGTAACAGAACTAGTGCCTGGTCCGACTCAACGCAGGTGGTCCAATAGGATTTGCAATTTTGTACTGAACCACGCCAACGGTAGCTTACAGCTACGTGGTCAATTTGGGTCAATTTTCCTGTTGAACTAAAACACCATGTAGCCGTTCGACNCGACGAGAGCTGTCGAACGTTGTTGCTAGATAAGAACAGCCGGTGATCCGCGCAGAACTGAAGTAGTCGATCACCGTTGTCTGTTCACTGGGCGGGAAGGGCGAAGTGTCCTCCTAGACAGGCTTCCGATGCGCTCAGTTTTCCAACCTGCGCGTTAAAATCCCCTGCCAGCACTATAATATCAGAGTTGCGGCTCAACTGAATCAGATCGGCGAGTTTGTCGTAAAATTCGTCCTTTTGTGAAGCGAGACTGCAGTTGGTTGGTGCATACGCCGAAATGATGAACAAATAACTTCCAAACATTAACTGATCCATGTAGCCTCATTGCGCAAAGAAGATTATTGACGGGTATCCAATCTATCATAGAGACTTCAGCTTTATCGTTTAGTACGATACCTACACCACGCTGACCCAGTGAGCGAGCTGCGTCGTCTCCTGATGTGCGGAGGAAATACTTCGAGGACAGACCCGGCGCACTCAGGTGGCTTATAATATTAGG
>UZAN01047524.1:11434-24114 GCA_900618425.1 Echinostoma caproni | reverse complement strand
CAAATGGAGCTGTTTGCCCGTTGTGAAAATTGTATATCTAGAAATACAAAACCATCTATGGATTCCTTTTCCAGTATGAACACTGTTTTCGGATGATCTCCATTGAAATTCTCCAACAGAATTTCGTCATTCTTGTCAGCATCGTATAAACATATGATGTCATCCAAATATTGAATGCAGAAGGCGGAGTTCTCTATGGGTTTTGAGATTCGTCCATTTTCCACTTTGACCACGGAAAACCCTTGGCTATATCATCTTTATGTCTATTTATTCGCTAAACCATTAAACTGAAATCGTCTATTGCGTATGCATATATAGATAACTCTCATGAGTTCATCTACTGGTAGCCCAAAGAAATTTTTCTGAGTTCTCTGAATAATTTCTAATAAACTCATTGATATATTGCAGGGGTACATTGGTATATAATAAGGCTACATCTATCGAGAACATCTGCTTATTGATCTGTCATGAATTGGGCTGAATTTCCAGTTGATGTTACACCGAAAGCAAACTCATTTGCCAACTGCTGCTCTCAAATACCGAGTAGATCGAAACTCATAGGCCAACACGGATTAAGAATAACTGAAGCGGTTATAGTTGACTCAGTGAATACATCTCTGCGTGCAAGGAAAAAGCGCTGTAGCTGCACGCATGCCGAGTTTACTTAAAAAGTTAATTTGACAATGCCCGTTGTCACGTGACGATAATGTCAGAAACCGCGACCAATTCCGTCACGCTTTGGTTGACGAAATTCCACAGACTCAATCTGCGCCCCCGCCCCCTCCTTCCTTTACAATGCCCCACCTGTGCGTTTTTTATCGGTTTGCATAGACTTGGCCATTGCCATATAGTGTCGGCGTTGGAATACTGCTGTCTGTTCTCGCATTGCAAGAGTCTGGTGGGGAAACCAGACGAGCAACGCTGAGGTTAGGCGTAGAGTTATATTTAATCGCGGTCTTCTACTGGTGCAAGTGATCGGCCTCCATAGGTTATGTTGGTTGGGGCATGTTATGCATACCACCAGATAGGTTGTCACGGCTCGTGATGTTTACGGAGGCGGGCATTAGATGGAAAAGGGCAGAAGGCGGTCAAACTGAGAAATAACTAGAAGTCTTGGCCACATAGACCCGGCTGGGCTCCCTGGATGCGGCTTTTGAGATCATTGTAACCGGAGGTTAGAGACACTGAGTGACATGGTCGTCCACGTTGGCGCGACCGTAAACTATCTTCTTTGACTGGGCTTCCAACACTCCAGGCTTTTGTCCTTTATTCAAAATTTTCAACCAAAACTAGTGCACGTAAGTACGTTTATTGGTTATAAAAAATGATAGTGAACCTGGCAATCCTAAAAGAAGTTGATCAATATGTCAGTTGGCAATGATTGATCTGTACTGTACGCCATAATGGTGAATAATTTGGGTTTGTTGATATCCCTATCATCTGCAAAACCGGTTCACAGAGAGTTTTATGTTTTTGTCCAGAGCAGAGAGAATAAAGTCGTAGGATAGATCAATGATATGTATGACAGAAGGGAACGGACGACAAAAGACAAGTGGACCCGTCTCGTCCATGTGGAGATGTGAAGTGAATCCACTGGAAGGGCTTTCAAAGAAGCTGAGGTACATCCCCTAGGGTGCAATTGATTAACCACTTTCTGAGGTACATGTCTGGTGGACAAGCTGATCTTCTTCTCTTCTTTATAAAGTGTAACTCAAAAACAGATAGGAAAGAACTGAATAAATATAGGTGATACATCCCTTAGGTACAACTAGTGTTAGAGTTTAGTGAAATTAGTTCTTTGTATACCTCTGCGGTGAAGTTCCGGTTGAGGGCTTCGATGCCCACATTAGATGCAAGGACAATGGAATAAGCAAGCCTAAGAGACTTCAGTATGTCGCGACCAATTTAAGTGATCAGACGTGACGAAGCACACATGCCATTGAATCTGTGTAACTCCGCCTTAACCATCTTCGACATTGCATTAACATTACACTTGTTTGTCTCTTTGTGGGACACTCTTTCATCCCGTGCGATTGTTACCGGGCGTGGTGATACGAAATGACCGGGACCATTTTTTAGACGACGTTCAATTGCACCTAGTGTGGTGATTGTGTATGAACATTCTTGTTTTTTTTTACATGATCGACTGCATTGTACAATTCGGCACGCAATATAATTCGACTTCGAATATTCTGGTGTTCTATTTCACACTGCGTACTAGTTCGGTTGGAGCTTAACTGCGCGGATTTATTGCGATTTGAATTCCGATACCAAGTACAGATTATCACATTGACGTCGCGGCTAGCTTTTATTTCATTATGGACACCTGCGACTTGGAAATTCTTGATATTCATTCAAATTCACGTCATGTGGAAGATTATTTGGAGTGTTTTGAGATTTGGTGTCTCACCCGCAAGAGTTTGGATGCCGAGAGGAAGACGGCACATTTTCTCTCAGCTGTTGGAAAGGAAGCTCATGCACTGATTAAAAATTTTGCACTTCCAGAGTCCCCTGCACAACTGCAGTATGAAGAACTGAAGGATCTGCTACTAAAGCATTTCCAGCCAGTCAACTTCGAGGCAGCTGAGCGAGCGAAATTCCATTGCCTTGCTCGTGATCCTAATCAGTCCGTCCGAGACTTNGCATCAGACCCAGCTCCGTGATAGACTCATTGTTCGAATTAACTGTTCTGAGCCACAGCAGCAGTTATTATTGATTCCAAACTGCACATTTCAAGCCGCAAAGGTGGTCTGTGAACAATATCAGGATGTACGTGCGGCCGTACGTGAGGAGCCGAAAGTATTGTTCAGTCACAATCGTAGTTCAGCGCTTGAAGCTCAACAGACGTGGCAGTTCAAAGGTTTCAACAAAGTCGTTAATCGTAGTCCGACGTCCACACAACCTGCAAATAATAACATCCGTCACTGGAACCCTTGCAAATCATGCGGTAGGTGACATTCTTGACTCACTTGGAAATTTCGGAATGCCAAGTGCCACAAGTGTGGTAAGTCTGGGCATATCCAGTCTGTTTGTCGAAGCACACGTAACTGTTTGACACATAACTCAGTCCCTGATTCATGCTTGTCTACCGATTTTCAGTCTCTTGCTTTATCCGTTGACAGTTCCAATCAGTCTCAACACATTAATCGTATCTTCACAGTCAATCATTGTTTTCGTCATTCATCCATCATAGACACAGGTAGTGTGAATTCGCTTATTTCAAAGACTGCTCTCCAGGGTTTGAAACCACGTGCGCATCTGAACACAACTGACACTTGGGTATAAAACTTGGTATAACTGGCCACAAACTTCCTGTTTTGGGTTCGTGTGAACTACTTCTTACTGGTGATGAACAGCACACATTCAATTGTTTCTTTCTTGTCATTGATTCCGATATTTCTATTATTGGCCTCGACTCTATGAAAAGCATGGAAATTCCTCTTTTATTTTTCACTGATCTTCAACAGTTTTGGCTTCGTCAGTTAGTTCTTAACGCTCCAACAACAAAGGTGGAATTAAAATGGCTCTAATTCACTTGGAAGTTGATGGTTCCCCAATATTTCCGAAACGTCGAATTATACCATTGGGTCTCCGTGATCCCGTGAAAAAGATTTGGACGATTTGGTTAAGAAGAGTGTATTAACACTCTTCTTCTGTTTGGGCCACCCCTATTGTGGTTTAGTTGAAACGTGATGGTAAAACACCCAGAATATGTGGGGATTACCGTATCACATTTAACAAATACTTAAAGCAAACTAGCTGCTCAACCATTGAACCCGAAGACATCCTCCATCAATTTCACGGATCAAAGTTATTTTCCAAACTAGATTTAAAGGATGCATTTCTTCAGGTACCACTTGATGAGATTTCTAGCGCATTGACCACAATTAACACACCGTTTGGTCTATTTCGTTATAACTTTTTGCCGTTTGGTCTTAGTGTTTCACCTGCTATATTTCAAAATGTTGTGAATTCTCTCATTTCTGGTTTGGATGGGGTTTCAGCTTACCAAGATGACATTATCGTGTATGCACCAACCAAAGAACTACATGATAATCGTCTGTGCTCAATGCTTGAAAGGTTCGATTCCATAANCTAGATTTAAAGGATGCATTTCTTCAGGTACCACTTAATGAGAATTCTAGCGCATTGACCACAGTCAATACAACGTTTGGTCTATTTCGTTATAACTTTGCCATTTGGTCTTAGTGTTTAACCTGCNATTCTCTCATTTCTGGTTTGGATGGGGTTTCAGCTTACCAAGATGACATTTTCGTTCATGCACCAAACAAAGAACTACACGATAAGCGTCTGTGTTTACTGCTTGANGCTCAACCATTGAACCCGAAGACATCCTCCATCAATTTCACGGATCAAAGTTATTTTCCAAACTAGATTTAAAGGATGCATTTCTTCAGGTACCACTTGATGAGATTTCTAGCGCATTGACCACAATTAACACACCGTTTGGTCTATTTCGTTATAACTTTTTGCCGTTTGGTCTTAGTGTTTCACCTGCTATATTTCAAAATGTTGTGAATTCTCTCATTTCTGGTTTGGATGGGGTTTCAGCTTACCAAGATGACATTATCGTGTATGCACCAACCAAAGAACTACATGATAATCGTCTGTGCTCAATGCTTGAAAGGTTCGATTCCATAATGTTGCTATTAATGCAAATAAGTGTATATTTTCGACATCAAAATTTTCCTGTTTGGATTTTCTGGTTGGTGAACATGGTTTCCGTCCTGATTCTACTCACTTTTCATCCATTTTCAATACACCTTCTCCCAAGTCAGTTGAAGAACTTCGTTTATCACTCGGTTCACTTCAGTATTATTCTAGATTCATTCCAGATTTTGTCACAAAAGCAGAACCATTATTCACACTTGTCTCACAGCGAACATTTCAATGGACACGTAGTCGTGAAATCACTCTTAGAGGCTTACTAAGTTTTCTTTTATACTGATGCAATTTTACATGCTTTTTCACCCAAAGCACATTCGACAGTAATTACAGACGCATCACCAGTTAGCATTGCAGCAGCATTGGAGCAGAACGGTCATCCAGTTCTACGCAATTCTGAGAAGGTAACTAGAAAGAAGAACGTCCTCCAGGTCCTTTTCATCTTTCAGGGTCACCCGGAGCAGTTTGGGTTCCCCGGCATGTGGTGACGTCGACTGGCGCATGAATCTGGTGAGGCCCACAGGTGGAACATTGATCTCAATCTGCGTGTATAAACCCTTCCAGTGCTCCAGCTCATTCTATTGCAGTTCTTGAAGTGGTTGTGTTTTTGGTTCAGATATATTTGTGCAGATAAAGTGTCAAGGCGGTATTGCTCCTACATTTTTCCCCACTATTGAAGGCCTCGATGTGGACATAAAAGGTTTCTTTTGAAGGAGAACCTTATTCTGTTCAGGAAATTTTACCATATCATTCGTTACACTGGAAACCACGCTTATGTCAGCAGGGATTATACACTGCATTGGAGCGATGCTGATTAAGGAACACTTGATCGGATCAGGTTTTGACGGTTAGCCGAACAAGGCAATACAACCACACGGAACGCTCAACCGAGGCATGGTGACAACAGACGTTCTATCGAGGTGAGATTGGTAGTGAATACACTAGCCGCCTCTAGAAAACTTAGTAAACTCACATTATTTCTTGATACCTAATTGGTAATACTGCCCCAGGTTACAGGCGAGTAAAAGGGATCTGCTTTTTATTTGCATTCGAAGTGGTCATCGAACGATGGACTGCAGATGCCAGGTCAAAAGCAGTTTTGGAGGATCTAATGGCCACCAACATACACTGTAGCATTTATCCAGTTCCAAAAAATGTCCCAAATCATGATTTTATAGGGGAGGGGGGCTGATATATGCGAATTAGGCTCGGGAAGTAGGCTAGGAGTTATACACACGTAACGCTGTAAGTCCTAGGTACGGCAAGGGAAGAGAGCGGTCAAACCTACTGTTGTATGTCAAAGATCAGCTTTCGTACGATTTCGCGGGTACTTTGGCAGGCAGTATTGTGTTGTGCATGATAGAAAATCCACTGTCATTCTCTTTACCGTTGGTTCTAATGCGTAAATCTCATACATCTTGTCTGTCGTCATATTTCTAACTTTATACTGATATCTATCTGTTCCATATTTGTGGCGTGTTTCGATGCCAAATTTGCACATATGCATTTTTACCTAATCAACGGTCTCACTTGACATTCATCTGTGGGTTTTTAATCGTTTATGAACTTTTCTCCGTCTCTCGTTCGGGCTCCTCTCGCACTACCGCTTGTTGCCTGTTCCAACCAGGTCGAAAATGCTGTACCCAGCTTTTCAGTTTCACGCTCAATTTGTTCCGTGCACGGCGAAATTCACCATATTCTACCAAACAATATATTTCGTTTAGTTTTCAGCTTCTGATGCGAAAATATATTTCCCATTGAGTGATCACGTGAATACAGTGTTAGCAAACAAGCTCAGTTTGTAATTGTTTGTTGTGTACTCTAACTACTGATCTAATACTATACCCAGACGCTGACTCTAGCCCCAAATTAGAACCTTAAAACTTAAATACTTGACGTTAAACCATAAGAAACACTCAACCGTGTCGTATTTTTCCTATTGAGTTCATAAATGGGGGTTCCTATTGCCATTTCAGCTTACGTAACATTAAATAATTTCGTACATAAAGTTTTGCTACTCATGAGTAATCAACCATACGTTGAATAGGCATAATGGGGTGACCATGTATCCAGGCCCTAAAATCACAGAACACGCACAATCTATCCAGGCGATGACTATGCGGAAATGATCAAACCAAGACACGTTTACAAAGGCTTCTACGTCATTTTTAATTCACAATGCCTTGGTTGTTCAATCTTCTCTAAGTCTGTATCATCTCTCGACTTTGAGAAACGGCGCTAACTTGCCCTACGCGATTTGTTTCCACGTTGGTCTAATTCACCTATTTTCGTTTATATGATGACGACAGTTGTTTGATCTCCTATCTCTACAACAATTTAACAACCCCAACACCACCACTGCATTTCACGTTTGAGTTTATTCACCTTAGCAGCAATGTCAAACTATGCCTTTTTTCGTCGCTCCCCTGTGCCCTCGAGGCAATTCGTGTACTCCGTCGTCTTTTTGGCAAGAGAGAAGCAACTCGGATAGCAGTTCGTTTAAATGTACCGCGAATTGCTCTCAGCCTTTCAAGCCTGAAATTTGTCGATTGCAAATGGCTACACAATCTTTCTGGCCTGGACATGTGACAAAACGAAGCTCACATACAGTTTCGCCTCTTTGCTCACGGCAGAACAATGCGCGGACCAAGAGGCTGTGGTGTGTAGTAGATTTGCGTACCCTCGCACAGACCAATCGGAACGCCAGTTCAACCAACTCATCGCATGAAAATTTTGAATTATAGGGAGTTCGGATGGTGTGTAATGTTTGAGAGGCTGAAGCTACCTATTCATAGTTGATGTGAAGCACCGATTCTCAAGCTCCATAATTTGCAGCGGTGTTGCCCCACTCCGGCCTGCTTGCACACTAATCACCGATATTTCAATTGTTTCTAAATGTTCCGATCCTTCCATCATACAACCACAACTCCATCTTATCGTACTGCAATTCATTTCACAATAAACGTCTGCAATTGCACCGGAACGTAATCCACATTTCACCTCGCTTTATATTCAGATCGAATATATCCATATCAGATGTAGTTCTCCGCGCGACAGACTTCGTTCCTCAGTCCGTCGTCGACCGGACATTTTTGGATACGCACAATAACTAAGCATTCTGGTATATTTTTTTGTTACAAAAGAATGGAATCAGCTGGACTTGATTGAATTAAAACCAAACCGTTCCCTAGAAATATAAAATCGCCTTTGTTTCCGTTAATTTCTCTGCACATGTCGTGAGAATCTGGAATGACACTGTGTTTTATTAGACTGATAGATTACCTCTGATATTGGATTAAACTTCAAAGAAGGGTCAAAGGTACACTTCTATCGCCTTTACGTTTTACAGGGCTTGCAGATTTTTCAGTCCTCACATAAATTCGACTCACTGTGCAGAAACTTCAATCCTTTTTCCCGATGTCATCGTCAACACCAATCTTCGATGTGAGTAGCTGCCATGACTACCACATTCACCGACAGCTACTCATCCTTGCAACCACACGCACAATTTGAATGATCAAAAATGTCGAGGTTAGTGTGAATCTAAATGTTCGGATAACTGGCTGGACTATTCAACCAAGATTCACATTCCGATTTAGCTGGTTTTCCGGGATTGCATCATCATAGTCGTCATCAGAAGTTCGTTATGGATGTACTTCGTAACCGATCGCGCGTAAACCAGCACCAACACAACTAAAACTTTCTTGTCCTATGAAGTCACGTGGATATTGAACTGGTGTGTAACAAAAGATCGTGGACACCACAATGTTGACTGATAACCCCTCAAACTACGATAGTGGTACTGTGTTACCACGCGTTGAGCTGAACTGAAAAAGGAGAACTATCCGAATAATTACCTTGATTCCCGTAAACACCAATTTCAATATAACATTCAGTTTGACCCAGAGGAAAACAGGATCCGGCCATCTAGTCCTAAAGACTATCACTCAAATATGCACAAATACATTCTCACAAAAACAGCTGTTTTTAAAATGGCCGAAGGTATTCATCTCACCCCCTGGGGCTGTAGCTAGGTTAAACGTCATTCGTAGTATGTGAAAAGAAAACGCACTGATCAAATAACACCGAACTACCTAATTCAGTCCGAGAGCATACCTGTGTGCGAATTAATCACACGAACCGCCAACCATTGCCACTGGTCATTTGGTGACAGCGCAGAGGATCAAATTCGAAAGCCATGCGTCTCCTGATCTCTCATATCCAAGGTACAGTTTCCTTCAATCGGTACAATCTCAAAGACAAGACTATTCACAGACCTGGATCAAATTAAAGAAATTGAAAATAGTTTCAAACTCCTATCAAGCTGAGTTTTCTGAGCCTCAATTTGTTGCTAACTAATACATGGTAAACTGAAGCCACGCATGAGTGGTGCTATCTATTTAACTGAATGTTTTCTCTCCGTGTGTGCTTGTTTTGGTATACACTTAACAAGACAACAAAGTGTTGCACTCGAATCAAAGTTTTGGACGGCTCATATCGCGGGGATCACCCTGGATAGTTGGTCGCATCCGAAAGGTGTATGAACTGCCCCCCCCAGTCACTGGCTCCCAGAAGGTCGTGGACTCCCTACTCCACCCCACTGCCTTGTGGGTCAGGTTCTTTAACCAAAGGCTCCGAGTAGGGTCCCCCAAGAAAACTTCTCTACCTCAGCCTGGGCAACCGGATAGTACCACGCCAATAAACTAACCATGGACTTATGAACATACATATACTCGCATGTCACAGAATATTACACTTCTGCAAAGCTTTCTCTTAAAATCTGCACGCAATACTTCCACCAGCCCCTCACACAATACTTCCATTTTTTCACTGTTTGTCCCGTCGCGAACGGTCACACTGACGTAAGTTCATGTTGTAGCTCGCCGATATCCTCCTTGACATCTCTCTCGGAGCCGACCTTTCCATTCCTCCGACCTCACTCTGCCTTCAAACTGGCTTCGTTCAACGTTAGAACTCTAATGCGTATAGGACAAAAAGCGCGTTTGGCTCGTACGCTCGAAAGTCTAGAGATTGAGGTGTGTTTTCTCCGGAAACACGCATCACGAATCCAAGATCAGTGATCCGATTAACGTCTCCTTCCAACTCAAAAGAAGCGTTTCAACTGCGCGTCTCCGGGGAACCTATCGCTTCAGCGTCTGATCAAGAAGGCGTTTGCTTTGGATCCCGATAGATAGCCGACTATGCGCAGTGAGACCCAAGTAAGGTCAAAAAGCAGAAATCAAATGAACGATGATTATTCGTGGTTTCTGCATACGCTCCCACATACTGCATACAATCAAGGATGCCGTCTATCACAAGCTACATGAGCTTCTTCTTAAAGCACCTAAGACGGATATCGTGATCCTGTCCGGAGACCTAAATGCATGCGTTGGCCGTCTGTCACCCGATGAGACCTACCTTGGTGACAGTCATTGCCTTGATAGCTGTCGTTCAGATAAAGGGGATAGACATCTTAGCATATGCTCACAACACGGTCTGTTCCTCGTTAGCACGAACTTCAGACACTCTAAGCGTCACTTCTCCACCTGGTGTAAACCCTCTCCGGCACAGACGTGGGGTCAGATTGACCATATAGCTATTAGCTATAGATGGAGAGGATATGTGAAAGACTGTCATTCGTATTGGTTTACCTGCTTGGACTTTGACCACGCACTGATTTGTACCAAGTTATCTATGCGATTTGGTGGCCGCAAAAAGGTGCGATGCAAACAGCTCGACGTCGTCAAGCTCTAACCCGGCTGTACTAGCCGACTATCAAAACGAGATGGTCGCAAGGCTAACTACTACCCTACCAGTTAGCGTAGATCAACACTGGACAATCATTTAAAACGCAATGCACTCAGCCGGTTTACACAGTTGTGGCCTAACCCGCCGGGTTGTAAATTACTGGGTCTCCTCCAACTCCCTCAGACTCCTTGACGCATGTCGGGCAATCCCAACAAACCGTAAGTACAATGAACAGCGCCTCTCCCTGAAGCGTGAACTTACAGAGAGTTTGAGAGACGACCGAGAGGCTTGGTGGACGCTACAGGCAAAGGGGATGGAATCAGCCGCTAGGTTTGGAAAAACCCGGCAACTATTCCAGCTCATCCGTGCTACAGGCCCCAAGAGATAGTGCGTTAGTGAAACAATCTGAGAAGTAGACGACACGCTGAAAAAAAGCCTCCACCGACGATTGGAATGCTGGGCAGAGCACTTCACATTGCAGTTCAACCAGCCGCCACGCTGGCTGCTCCAGGCAGTTCTCTTGAGAGTGCACTCTGGTTACTATTCATGGGTTTGCCCACAGAAGCGGAGATCCGAAAGGAACTTCAAGCCCCGAAATGCCAGAAGGCAGTTGGATCAGACTGCCTGCCACCTGCCCTCTTTGAAAATGATGGAGAATCTCTCGTGAGAGAACTTGTGAGATTGTTCTCGAAGATCTGGGAAATTGAAAGTGTACCCCAAACATGGGGAGAAGCGATAGTCACACCCATCTACAAGAAGGGCTGTCGCAACGCCTATTCCAATCACAGAAGCATAAGTCTGATTCCAATAGCCCCGAAGCTGCTGGCGTCCGTTTCATTACGCAGGTTATGCCCATTTCGTGAGAAGCAAATCCGTGAGGAGCAGGCCGGGTTTCGTGCACGCCCTGGCTGCATAGATCAAATCTTCACCCTCCGTCAGCTACCAGAACACCGCCATGCATACAGACGACAAACCATTGTCGTGTTTTTAGACCTCACAGCGGTCTTCGACTCTATCAAACGCCCTGCACTATGGAACTATTTGCTGAGAAGTATGTACTGCTTCTAAAAACACTACCACCAGACCTCGGGGAAGGTTAGGACCTACGGTGAACTTTCACCCTCGTTTCCTGTCACAACTGGGGTTTGACAAGGTCGTCTCTGTTCCTCTGTCACCGTGCCATAAATGAGGTTACACAAAAGGCGTTACATAACGTAACGAACGCTAGCATCAAGCTTTTTCCTGAATACAGATTCGTAAACTTGGAGTATGCCGATGATATTGCCTTACTAGGTGACAGCGCACCAACGATTCAAAAGTCGTTGAACCGTTTGGCAATTGAAGTTACTCGCTATGGTATGTCCTTTGCACCTTCAAAGTGCGAAGTGCTGTGTTGCACGATTGGCAGGAACCCATTCCTACATTTTCGTTGGGTAATAACAGCCTGGAAGTAGTCGAAAGCTTTGTCTACCTTGGGAGTTGCATAAAGGCTGGCGGAGAAGTAGACGAGGAGATCTCTCAACACGTGATCAAAGCTAGATTAGCGTTTACTAATTTGCGGAATCCCTGGTGCCAGCGCGACATATCCCTTTCACTGAAAGGGCGTGCTTATTGCGCAACGGTACGCACAGCGTTGTTCTATGGCTACGAGACCTGGCCTCTCCGAGCAGATCACGTCCAGCGACTATCAGTTTTCGACAAGCGTTGTCTGCGCAACATCGCCTGCATATGGTGGGCGGATTGCTTACCGATGAAGTCAAACGACGGGTGCTAGGACCAGAAAGTCTTCCTTTGAACAAAATAATTTCTCAGTATCGTCTTAGGTGGCTAGGGCACGTCCTACAAATGCCTGAACAACGCCTGCCACACCGTGCACTATTCGTAGGCATCAGTCCATGCTGGAAGAAACAGCGAGGTGGGCAGGCTATGACGTGGCGCAAAGGGTTAGAGAGATTGTGCTCAGATCTGGCTTCCGTTGGGGTTTCCCGGTTCCCCGACTGGGGCCCCAAAGATTCGGATTTTCTTTGGTTGGAGACACCGGGATATGGCATCGAACCGAAGGCAGTGGCACGAATGCATCCTCTCCTATTTGCAATCCCAAAAATAGACAAAAACGAAAATAACTCAAAATGACGTGCAGTAAACAAATAAACAAAAATTGTTACTCCCTGAAGTTGACTGTTTTATTTTCCCCGCTTTTGTACCTATATTTTTACATTCACTCATGGTCATTTGGCGCCGTGTCT
>UZAN01047524.1:0-11044 GCA_900618425.1 Echinostoma caproni | reverse complement strand
TCGAAGGTCTTCGGTTTCTGGTGGTATACTTGTTTTACATAGCCCCACAAAACGTAGTCTTGTGGGGTCAACTCGATAGACCAGGGTGGCCAGGATATCGGTTCTTTTCATTCAACCGCCGTAACGGAAACGTCGTCCAGCCAATCGGTGACTGCCTTTGTGCGGTGCGGTGGAGCTTCATCCAGTTAAAGTAAAACGCGAAACAAGTGTCACAGTTGAACTATCGAGGTAAGGTCATGATTTGTAATGCAACATTTTCAAATAACTAGAGGAATTCATTTTTTCGGGGTTAGAATACTAGAACAACTGCTCGAGAGTCGTAGGTTGTGCTCCACATAGCCACCTTCCATTGATAAATTTTCTTTAACATTCATAGTAGAGGCAAACGTTCCTTTTGTGCCAGCCAGTCAGTCAGTCAATCAAGTCAACTAATTTGGAAACCCTTGACACTATGCAAATAAAATTCTGATTCATCGAAGAAAATAATGTCTTTGTACAATAATTGTTGCGAAAAACTTCGAAATTGGAACCGGTCACGAAACTCCAATTGCCGCTGTTCGTATCTGTCACTCAAAACCTCTTGTTGATAATCTTGGTGTATTTCAAGGGCTGTTCTATCTCCATGTGTCTTTTCTGCTTTTATTAGCGTTATTTTGGTCCCACCCCTTACCCACATCCAAAAGTATGCTGAAGACGTCGTTTTTGTCAGAAAACTTAGTCATCGGAATTCGAGTATTTCACTAAAAATCCCACATCCAACAGCTTTTAAACCAATCTGGTCGCAATCTTAAGACATCTAAGTGCGTAGTATCTTCAGTCTTTTCCGTTCCTCAGTTGCAACGGACTCTGCTACCCTTAACTGTCAACCTGTGTCCAAAATGACCTCAGTCAAGTACTGGGGTGTCACCAACGACAATAGTCCCCAATGGTCTATACACATTTACAATTGTATTTGAAAACTGAGATGTCTCTCATTTCATTTACACAAACCCAGGCGATTTCGAACCGCACACTCAGTTCTGTTCACCTTCGCTCACCAATGTGTTTTGCCCATTCTACTCTAGTGCTCCCTTGTAGTGTTTCCAGGCCTTTTAAAATAAGACTTCAAAACCATTATTAGTGGTTTAGTGATCATCAGTCGTGCATTATTAATCTCAATCGATTCAATAATCACAGAACTCATTATCGATTACATTAACCCTTGTGTTAAGTTTGCCAATAATACTCTAGATGATCCTCTCCATCCACTGCATCCCGATCTGTTATCTTGTCCTTCCGATCTCTCCAAACTCTCCTCCCTTCAGGATCTACCCTCTCGTATTAATATTCACAAGAATTCCCCTGTAAACTACCTGGCCCGACTCCTAACCAATAGAGAATAAGTCGCGGAGTTACGTCAGAATTTCTGTACATGTAACAAACTTCAGCGACATTCTTCATTTTGTATATGATTTGAATCGTGTATTCTGTTCCTTGTGATGACCGGTGCACATTTTCTGACTGAAATATAAGAATATAAGCTTACACAGATTATAAAGACACAACATACATGGCGTTTGGACTGGAAGAAAAGATTAATTGTTATATACCTCCCGTTTCAACCCATTTCACACAGAACCATAAAAACGTCCAAGTGACTTGGAAGTCTTTTCGGTTGATGAACAGGATTTCTATGACAACAACTGTTCCAACTTGGCGTTTTGTTCGCTAGAGATGACCGTACGTAAGCAACCAGGTGGTTTGTGGGTAACACATTACCAGTCCTCATTATTCTTCGAATATTGTCTTTGCACAACTTCCCCGAGCGGCTTTGGTCGATTCGGGTGACGAACGTGGGACTCGTTACATGCTCTTTACACGCAAACAGTGACACCTCCATAGCAGACCAAGCTGTTGATTTGAATGAAAAACGGAACCGTCAAACGACTTTTAACTCAAATGAGATCAAACCAGCTTCGGTGCAAACACAAACAAAGAAAGTTTTCTATCTCCTTCAGGGTCTATATTACACAGNAAATAAACGGAGACATTCTCGGAATTAAACAAGAGTACGGAAATTGTCAAACAGAACACTGTTTTACGCAATCGGCTTTTTTACTGATCACTCAATGAACGATGAACAAGAAATACCAACCTTTGGTAATACATTTTGGAGAGCGTTTTACCAATGGAAATCCTTGGAGCTCCAACCTGGAAAAGCAACTGGGAAGAAGTAAGTTCAATATTAGTGCGTGGGGAAAGAATAAAATTATCATCGTAAAAAAAGAAGTTTAGAGAACACGGCTTTCTCACCTTAAGGAACGTCTCGGTTACATGATGGATTCACTTGATCTTTCCCGACAAAAATAAACCAATATGTTTTAATTGGTGCTCTCGACCTAAAGCCAAGCCAGAGATTTCTTCGTAGTGTATTGTACTAACTTCTGTAGGTATCGTACCAGTTTTTATAAACATTACCATGCACTTTCGTGCGCCGATTTTGGTTGCTGTATTTTGGTGCTCTATTTGAATAAGAGTGGGATGAAGATTGGAATGCTGAAAGCAAATTCACGCGGAAGATGAAGAATTCACACACAATGGTGTTAGGAGAATAATGAGTCGATGCACGAGTGCCACTGTTTGGGACACCCAGCCATATCACTTAATGTTTCTAACCATTGGTTACCATCATCTCGGGGTATCCAGCCGGTCTACCGGGACCTATGCGAATTATTGTCTTATTGTTAGGGTTTTCATACCCTGGCCGAAACGCTGCAGCATACACTCGACCATTCACAGACAACTGGATGTCGCGACGGTGCCACAGATGTCTCAATGTAGCAAATGCCAACCGAGCCTTCTGTATGCGCGCTGACACTTCATCTGTGATGCGTCCGCGTGGTGAGATAAAGCTTCCCAGATAGCAAAATTTGTCTACTTCCTCTACTACTTCCCCAGGCAGAGTGAGGTTGGGAGGTGGATCAACCCAGTCTTGTAACATTTTACACTTTGAAGGTGCAAAACGCATACCGAACATGGCTTCACTAGCACTTAAACTATCTAGAAAAACTCGCAACTTACCTGGATCTTCGCTTAGCAGCACAATGTCGTCTGCATACTCTAGATCAGACAGTCTGTCACCTGGGAGTAAATCGGTGTCGCTATCCTCGCAGGAGGATATGGCTGTTTCAAGAATTAAATCTTTGACAAAGTTGACTAGAAACGGAGAGAGGGGATATCCCTGTCGAACACTACTTTCTATACTGAACTCGGGTGAAAAAAAATGCCGTAAACTCGGCTTCGGCAATTAGTATAAAGGGATTGTAAGATTGAAGTAAACTTCCCAGGCACACCCTTTAGAGCGAAGCAGCGCCAGAGTAGGTATAAAGCTTACATTTCAGTTGAAATATACAAGTTGGGGCAAGAGAGAAAATAATAATGAAAAAAGACTCAAATCCTAAACCTGTTAACAAAATCTGTGAAAATCGGCTTTTTCGTTAACTAGAGTACGTGCTAATGAGGGTACTGTAGTTTTACGATGTTTTTTCGAGAGGGAACACAACGATGTGGGATCTAGTTGACGGATGGGAACAACAGGAAGTTAAATCTGTGTAGCGAATGTGTGGAGTCGATAAAAGGTCGATGAAAATACTGGGAATTTTAACCAGTTTCACTCGATTACGAACAGCATTTCTTAGGGTTGCACGTCAAGATTACAGCTTTCGACCAGTCCTCAAATGATGAAAAGGGGTGTAGGAAGTGTACTGGATTTCACGGTCAATCGACTACATCATCTGCTTATTTGAAGATGGGCAGAAATGGTGTAATCGGGTGGATTTGGGTAAACAAAAAATCGGAAAAGGACGGGCTCCTGTAACACGTAAATTGACAAGATAGACAATCTGTTTCCGGTTCATAAAATAGCCACGTGGCCATCCGGACAGGCGGGAGCGGGGTTATATTGCGTTGGTTTCGTTGCATGAGTAGCAAGTTCCTACCGCTGGAGTTGAACGCGTTTTTATATTCCGCAAAACATTTGAGCTATAGTCTGTGCTTCAGGTCTATAGAGTTTGCAATGGAATGCACTAGACAATAGATGCCATCGACGGTTGAACGCTGCTCGCGACATGCAAACTGGTTGGAGCCATTACTGTTTTTCGGGCATTCGAGACAGTTTGTTACGATATGTTGCGGAGTATTCAATAGCGCCACCGTCGAGACGATTTGGGTAAACTTTCCTTTTTTGAGTAGAGGGGGGGGTGGTGGTGCGAGTAATTGGTTGGAGATATTAAGCCTCAAATTGCGAATAACATCTTGGTTGAAAATGAGTTATTATGTGGGCGCTTTACAATCGCGTTATAACAAGGAAGGTCCATATGTGAGAATAGAATGAGTTGTTAAGATGTCCTGGATAGTTCGGGAAGTGCCCAAAAAGTGGGTTTTATTCCTTTACAGAGCTCACGGCCTGACCATATAGTTGGTTAGGATAGGCTATTTCTTCCTTGGTTTGGATGCTTCGCATTGCCACGGTTGACTCACCGTGAAACCTATAAGCTTTTTCTTTGTTCTACCGTAGTCTCTTCAGTTTGTCGGACACAAGGATCCTGGTGAATTTGAATTCGCAGGTTTGAAAAGCATAGCTCGTAGAAAAAGTTTGAATAGCTTGAGTCATTTTCACAATGTTTCGGAGTCAAAGAATAGAGCTAGGTGAGCAGTTTCAACCATTACATCCAAATAATTGGGATGATGCTAGCGCATTTGGTACATGCGGTCGAATAAATTGGTTAGCCTTTTAGCGACAGCTTTTCAGTAAATCTTTGATTGCACAATGGTCTAACTTTCCTAACGGGTACATCCATAATAGCACGGAGTACCAAGGGATCGTTTCTGAGAATCGACCGAAGTGAGCATTATTCCTGGTGGGAGAAAAACTGGCAACGTTGCGAGCAGACATCAGCTCTGTTGAAATCACATGCGACTATAAAAGCCATGTCTCTAACTTTCGAAGTAGCATAGCACGAAATGAATAAAGGAATAAGGAAACTTCGGATGATCACGATCAGGGGTAATGCACAAATTTTGCAGGACAATGGATGACCATCTCACCAAAAACGTGGTTTACCTTCCAAAGTTAGACAATTGATGTGCTGCGTTTAGAGTGAATTTACACTTAACGGAGTTACACAAATTGTGGGCGATATAGATAATAGCATCCCAAATTCTGGTTACGTCAGGTTGTCTATCCGCAGTAAATACCTTCCTGTCTTCAACGACTGATTGAAGTCAGGATTTTCGAAAAAAGTAAAATGTCACAATCGGAGCATTCCTTCAGTGGCAGAGATTTCGGATAAAACGGAACACACGTTCCCGGACACGATAATGGAAACATTCAGTTTTTGCACCTTTTCTTGATAATGCTATTTTCCAGCTTGCATCGCTTATCAAAGGTATTTTGCATAATCCGTTTACTTCTGATAAAGTTAGAGCAAACACGTACCAGAATTTTGCTAATTTGCACAGAGAATCCTTATCAGGTGTCCCAGTCAAGTAGGTCTTCCTGGACAGTGACCAATGATATAGATGGCTAGAGACAGTTACAGTCAACACTAGCGCTTAATTTCTTTGTAACCTAAGTCAAGCTGAACTTCACATTACTTTTCATACTTTACATTTCATAATGATGTTTCTTCTAGCATTCCAATTCTTCTTCCATCCCAATAGACTGCCAGAACCGCCGAGCGAAAACGAAGTTTAATGGTTGTATAACGCGGCAGTTCTCATGGATCAAAGTCAACTTTCATGCTAATCGTCAGAAATTATAGTTTACCAACCCAAGGATTCGATATTAGAATCCACTGATGCCATTTGATCACATTTCGTGGCGAACCGTTATTAGGTAGCAGACTTCTTCGTGTAAATGAACTGCATGCATACGAAATATCAAATAATTCATACACCCCCTTACTGGATTACCCATAGTATCCACACACACACAGAGATTATCTACGTTTTTATCTGTTTCCTTGAGTTGTGATTTTGTGACCTATAAAAGTGCTGTATTCGGCTTGTAAATGATGCACCGAAAACGAGCTTATTTGCCAAATTGTCTTCTTGAATTCTTCTATAGCTCGTAGAGGATAATTACTATCGTCTATGCTCCTCTAGTAGATCGATACTCACTGAAACTTCACTTGAAATTATTTTTTAAATTACCCCTTGGTTAAGCGAAAACTTTGATTTCATTCGAGACAGTGAAATCCGTAACATCTCCGTTCGATACTAAAATGACAGTCAACTCCTATACCTGAAATCAGTCCAGGGCAATGAGGCAAGCGCCTCGTTATACACCAAAAATGAACATTGCTCAATCCGTTTGAAAGCTCCATTTGGTGAAGACAACCATATGATGCGTCAGTGGTCTATTGATTGCTCGAAATGTGGGTACGTTCGTGAGTAGAAGATAATGGCCAATTTCCCAAGTCACAGCTGTATGATGACCACCGTGATCGATTGCGAAAAAAGGACGGTTGAAGAGCGTATTCAGTTTTAGTTGTACTAGTTGTAATTCCAACACCCGAAGGAAACGGATTGTGTCCCTAAACTTAACGTAACAATTCACAAATCTGACGTAGCAATGTATAACGAGAACAAGAAAGATGGGCTATTCATGCAGGACTCAAGTGAACCATTCACAGTTGAGAACATCATAGGTACCCTTACTTTTGACAGACGGATTTGTGGATAACGCAGAAACTATCAAAATACAGATGATACGTGCACAGGTACCATACCACGCGGATAAAAATGCTAATCGGAAAACACGATGCTAATAATCCGGGAAAGATGGTGACTTCCCGATGGTACAATCAAACAATCAGTTCTAGAGAAAGCGGTTCCCAAGATCTCATACGGGCAATATATTAATTTAGGAAAGATTCGCAGCGGGACTACAAGATAGTCCGAAGTCCAGGTTAAAGATTTTATTCTATACCAATGAGTTTTTGGGTGGTGTGCTCGTAAAAACACCCTATTATTGATCAACAATCTCTTTAGCGAAAAATATTTGCGATAGGCTGAAATGTAGGTTCACACATGAGCTCAGATTAGTGTATTTCTTAGATCTGTCACACGAGGAATTCCCAGGGTAACGGAATGGCGAAGAGACGGTGGACTGCCGTGGAAGCATATAATCCTAGTTGTGCAGGTGATTAGTACCGTGTTCAACTAGAATGTTAAACATGAGTGCCATCACACAAATCCTTTTCGCAAACACTAAAACGATCGATTGGGAGAACAAATAGGCGGCCAGTTATTTGGAGTCATAGTGAAACAAGTTCCGATCTAATTGAGGAATAACTGGATGGGTTTTTATCCATTGAATAGGAGTCGGGTCTGCGGCTTGCAAAGACCAGACCGTAAGTATCAACGTGGTGTCTATTTACTGCTATCTATGAGAACATTTCGAAATATTTGACAGAAAGTGTGGGCGAATGAACGTAGACTGGATGGCGAATGAGGTGGTAGAACGTTAAGCAGCATTCTATCAGATCGTGTGAACAGGAAGTATCAAAAAATAGATCGAAAGGCCCCAGATGCAATTGTGCCTACAGATGAACCCCCGGTCGATGCTGCTACGTATCGGTAGCTTGCGAGGCAAAACGAGAAACACAATACAGCATCGCAGTCATATTGCATGAGATACGGAACACAAAATCGATCTACCGTTAGGTGGAGAGGAGGGGTAAAGGATAAGAAAAGCGAAAGACAACTAGGACACACATGCACATCTGGAGTAGTGCGCAGCCCCTGTGGGCCACGCGAATGACTTGTGCCTCACAGAAGACAGAATCAAGACCGGTTTCTGCTAAACACACACACACACACGGGTGCCTCGAGAAATGCGCCTGTGAGACATGAGAGAAAGGAAAGGCGCACAAGTTAAGACAATTGAAATCTAGCGTTCGGGAGAAGAAGATCCATATGTGGCATGAGAAAAAAGAGAATAGGTATGCGCACTGTCGCAGTGTGCTGTGTGTGTGTTGCATAAATCAACGGCCAAGTGCGCAAAGTAAGCAGTAGTAAGTGCGCGCACCCGTTGAAATCAACGCCAGCAATGTATTTCTACTTCAAGTCCGAGTTCCTGTGCAATCACACCGTCAATGTTTTGAGAGTCCACGAAAATGTACAAATCGACTCGGAGCACAACGCAGCGAAACAAGAGAGAAAATGCACGTGGGCACGCCGAATGATGATTGAGGATGACAGTGAGAGACGTGCACAGTGAAAATGTTTTTCGATGAACTTTAAGGCAATCTATACACAAAGACACTGGGTTAGATAAAGGTGATAAACAAGATTACCTATCGGTCGGCTAGTAGCGAACGCGTCAAACCGCCGTGGATTAGATCAAACACTTGCAGTGTGGGTAAAGGATAAGCTAGTTGCACGCTGTTTCGCATGTGAATGTTACAAAACGTTTCATTTACACAGGACCAGCAACTGGAACAAATGATGCTGGGAAATGGCGGGGTAAGTGGACAGTGCAGGATGAGCAGATTCACCGACAGTGATTGTCTTGGGCAGCATTCTATCAGTGGCGATGTACTTTGCCGTTCAACGAACGAACGAACGCGGGTCCAGATCACACTCGCCCAATCAACCCTGGGGCAGCGGACAGTCTTAGACCGCCGACATGGAATTATATCTGACGGGAGAGGGAGGGTGCATAAATCGGCCGGACTGACGCGCATGAGGATTACAGTACTATGGCAATGTTTGCGCGCTAGATCGAGATAATGTGATCGAAGCTTGCGGCGGCTTCAAAGGCGATAATCAGGAGAAACTTAAGTGTACGAAACTGAAATGTACACGATGACAAGCGGTTGATCAGTTGGGTGGATTCAGACTGAGTGGTTGTAGAGAAGGGCATGGAGTGTGTGAGGGTTGAGTCGTCGCGAAGGCAGATGCCTGATGACCGGAAGAGATATGTGAGGACTGAGGTAGGGTCGAAATACCGCTTGCCGGAGTGAAGGTAGGTATCATACATGAGTTAGGTGGAATGCCAACCGGACCAGGAAGAGATGAGGTATCCAGGTTGTGCCTGAAAATAAGGAAAATAATGAAGGTAAATAACCAGGAAAATCAAATTCAACGGGGCTGTTTTCAAACTGAATTACGACAACCGAGACGAGTGAAATTCGATATGTTCGAGTATCTCAGATATTGTCTGCAATACATGAGGCGCCCAACTGCATCATACAATATCGGGAGTTCGGTGTTGTTCGAAGAGACTGGTACGAATACCATCACTGCAACCGCTTGCCCCTTCCTGTTTTTTCCGATGATTATCACTGCAGACTTTGATTTGTTGAACTTGCTAATTTGGTACCACCTCCACTATCTTGTGGAACCCGATCAACCATGTTTACTTTCCATTACCCTGGAAATCTAAAAACTTGTCAAGCGATGACGTTCAAATTAATCGTAAATATGCAAGTGATTCATTGAACTGCAAGTGGATTGGTATCCAGCATGGTAAATTTACCGGTGTATTCTGGGCCAAGAACTTTAGTTGCTGCATCAGAAAAAGGACTACGCAGAACAACGCGCATAGAAAAGGTGAAATTGAATGGAAGAAGTACACAGGGCAGCTTTATCAAACTCTAGTCAAGACAGCGAAGCGCAATGAGAGCTGGCCTTGTAGAAGTCCGCAAGCACCCATTTCAGCGTCTAATCAATCGAATCAGTGGACGTTAATGAGTGTGTTGTACTGTTTTACTTTTGAGCAAAATCATTTCTTAGGTGTTAATAAAAAATTCAAGCGTCACGCGCATGGGGTATCTACCGCCTAGTGCTATACGACATACAATAGATTGAGCCTCCAGTTAGTCAGCATCAACGATCGGGAGNACTCAAAGCAGAAAGCAACTCACTTTAGTTGGGCTTTTGGTTTCAGGTAATCATCGTTGCACAGCTGAAAGACATCTGGGCGCAGCTCTTTACGATACGTGCAACATTTGCGAATGAATTCCTATGCGAAGAGAAGCGAGAGGTGAACACGTCAATCGATGAGTAAGTGACATACAAAATTAGTATTAGCAAATAAGACACCGCAAATAATAGAAGAATGCCTCACCTTTGCGCCATCACTGACTTTCGTAGACGATGGAAACACAATATTCCGCGCATGTAGGATAGTATTCTCGTGCAGGATATCGGCCTGGGACATATTGTGTCCGAAAGGCTGAGAGAACAAGAGTGAAAAGCAGGCGTGCAGCCGACAATGAATCGCATTCGAATGACTATTGAGTAAAGTAAATGCGATAAATGTATTGTCAGAAAGAATTGACATTTGGAGCAGCCAGAGCAAGAAAACTTGGAACACTTGATTATTCAGTGGGGACTGAACTAGGAGCTAATGCTGACAGATTCACTGAGAAAAACGAATAGCAATGTTCAGCATGAGAAGACATCATCATTATCGCCTTTGCTGCACCACCGTCTTTGGTCACGAAACTACCTAAGTAGCAAAAGTAATTCACCACAACTAAANAATAGACGAAACCCAATCCTGCAGCATCGCTTTGCACTTACCGGATGAGCCTACTGCACTTGTCAATCTATCAAGTGCACTTTGCGCGTCCTCCATACATTCGAAGAGACAGACGATATCATCGCAAACTCCAAATCGCACAGCTTTTCCCCACCAGCCAATTCAACATCTACGTTTTGAAGTCCCCTTAGTGCGCTCTCCAGTATTTCGTCAAAGACCAAGTTGAACAGAAACGGCGAGAAAGGGCACCCTTGACGAACTCCGCTGCTGGTGAAAAACGGCCTACTTAGTTCGTTGTACACCCTTACACGACCGGAGGTATGTAGGTACAGTGACTGCAGTAAGTTAACGTACTTTTGGGGCATTCCTTTTCGAAAAAGGCAGTCAATCAGACCTTCGTGGTCAACTGAGTCGAAAGTTCCTTCCAGGTCAAAGAACACTGCGATTGTTGCCCTGCTTAGTGGTTGGACACCCAGTAGTACCCGTCCATCAAACCCCAATGCACACAAAATA
>UZAN01047522.1:6190-17740 GCA_900618425.1 Echinostoma caproni | reverse complement strand
CGATGCCCGACACCGGGAAAACATGCGATCACATGCTGCCATGCATACCTTGAATAGCTTTTGATTGGCTGTAATGCAGCAGCAAAGTAGTAGCAGATAAACGAACATAGCACATTTCCTTCACAAAGCGACTTGATCCTAATGATTCCATGTATATGAACACACAATTAGAGGCGAGGAATTCTTTTCATTGATTCATCTTCGGGCCTGTACAGATCAAATAGGAAAATGGCACTTTAAACGGGGATGGTCATTTAGTCATTCAAAAGTCACGGTGATTGATTGAAAGGGAGAGAAANGTTATCCGTGCCGTCGATCTTTGGCCATGGTAGTTGAATAGCATGGGCCAATCTCTTCTGTGCGCATAGTTTGGGTTTCAATAAACGAATGTCGATCGCTTCTGCAGCGGCTAGGGTGTGGAGATGCAGGGGAGTGGTACTCGATAGATGACTTTGAAGGCCCATTCAGGCTTCACTTGGTGACTCCAGTCTGCTAGAGAAGCGAGCATAGCGCCTCCTGTGACACGTATTCCACCGTGTTGAGGCCAGCGTGGACAGTGCTCTTTAATCCGCTGAGACAGTTGGCTCGCCGTTCGGCCAATATAGGTTGCGTTACTTTTTTGCATTAGGGGTTTGAGTTGGCGTATCACGAAGGGGATGAGGTGGGGTGAGATAAAACATATCTTCGTCAAAAATAGTTGACTTGCATTTCTTGAAGAAAATTCTGTTTCCCTAAAGCTCTAACCAATTTAATGCGAGTTCAATCCCTGCTGGCGACAGACGAGCGGTCAATTTGTGCCTCGTCTGTGACCTGTTGTTTGTGTCATGAAATCATGGCACCTGATTAAAAATTTTGTGTTGATTCCGAAGCTGTCTCAGACAAAACGAAGAATTTATCGGTTACAGAAAGACCTGAAATTTCCTTGAGCCTTTGTTTCCCATCGGCCCTTCGTTATCCACTGGGTCGCAATTGTTGTCGGGTGAAGACGCTTCCGGAGTCGGTCAGTGCGGTGGTGATCGAGCAATATTAGTTCTCCTCCTACTACTACTACTTCTCATCATCATCATCCCAGTCATCATCATCATCATATCAACTGGAACGAGGTGTGTTCACAACCTCGTTATCTTTGCCCAACTTCCTCCTGTTTTGTGTAGCACTGAGTAGTCATTGGATTATCAGCTTCCATTGTTTTGAAAGTTGCTCAAAGGAGCTATAAATTCAACAAAAACAAATTTAAAGAAACGAACAAAAATGGGGATTGGTTAATCGTTACCAGCTCACTTTTCGCAAAGGCGTCTATTGATTACGAGAGGGATGGATATACCATTACAGTCTCTGTAAATGTGTAAACTGCTGCCGATTTCAAACAATCCAGATGAAGGAGCTCCACACAATCCTTTGAATGTTTTTCAGTGGTGTAGTGTGACACTGACGGTAACATAAATCTCACTTTCAGACAGGGAAATCCATCACGAGGTCAAAATTACCCAGACAAGGATGCACATGTAGAGAAGCTAATTCCTGTGACCTTAGCTATTGTGTTTTTCCGGAACCTAAGAGCTCCGCAGCAGAGTTATGTGTACTACCGACAAAAGTTAGTCTTCTTTGATGCCAAGTACCATCCCTGTCCGGTGACAGAAAGGCGAAAGATAGAATACACCCGTGTGGCCGCACGTCTTTGACACTGTGACTACCTACGTTTTGTCATTCGATCACCAACGCTACAGAACCAAACATAATTTGTGTCAACTTGTGCGTAAAACCTAGATGTTTCTATCCGACTCCCAGACGTTAACTCACAAGCGTCGTCTCCAACCCAGATTCTTAACAGTTTTCTTACAATAGGCCGTATAAATACAGTATTGAGAACAGAAAAAAAAATAACTATAATCAAAAGCCTTCTATATATAATTTAATTTTCAAGATGAAATGTCAAGTCGTTTCGATTATAGTAGTAGTTTGTTCTGTTTAGAGTAATTTTTACTTGAAAAATCTAACCACAGAATGTTGTGTGCCAATGAGTTTTTTTTTAATTCGTCTTTAGTTATTTACAGCCAAATGAATGTTTATCTTCAAATGTCATTTGGCCAGTGGATTGAAACCAAATAGGTTTAAGCCAATGGGAAGATTGTAAAAGACGAAAACCCATAAGTTATGTCTGTTGAATTCTGATGTCCGCATTGCGTTGATAGAACTCACGATGGAATTCGCCCTTGGTCAATAAATATTCTCCGTGCCGACTGAGAACAAATTGGATATGGTTTTCTCAGTCATCAGCCAATTTTCACAGTTCACCTCTTAATCAAATGAAATCTGGTAAGTAGTGATTAAAAACTTGTTACAATATGACGGGCGATCGTGAAATCTCAATATGGCACGGTCTTTGACGAGAAGAAGAAGTGGTATTCGCTTATAACAAAATTGATTTTACCTATTTTGAGTCCCATCCATAATCCGGACATTCGGCACCTTCATGAATCCACATGGTTGTGATCATATCTACGTATTCTATTCCTCTGCATCACCATTAGGGCCTTCTTTTCAGTAATGAAAGCCGGAAGTCTCAGTCCCAGGCCTTGGAGTGATGAACCATATAAGGTATAGCTAGGTTAGGGGTAGTGTCGAATCGGACGACAGCAAAGCTGCCTTCCATCAAAGTTGTGTGGTGGTATCGCGGCTCGAACATCGGACCACCTGGTGCAAAGCACACTAGGGACAGTGACTAAACTGTGGCACTGCCACAACTGTTGGCTGACAAAATTGCAAACATTTTCTGATTCACTGGTGGATTTAAAGAATTTAATTATTTTCCAATCAAAATCAAAGTCAAAATTTTATTATGAGCAGATGCTTTCCTTATCCCATAGGGTGTTTACAGGAATTGAACTGTAACAATGATGAACAAAATTCCATATGATGTATTCGGTTGTGTTATGTGTGCTCATGGATGTTGGAATGTAATGTGTGCTAATGGTTCATCAAGTTTTACCTTGAAAGAATCAATTGTCTCGGCACAAACAACATGAGATGGTAAGGAATTCCAAGCAGTGCACACTCTGACGGCGAACGTATGACGTCTGCAGTCCAGTCGAGATTTTTGGAGTACTAACTTGAACGAATGTCCTCCTAGACGAACGCGTGATGACAACGTCAAAAGCTGGCAACAAGATTGGTTTGGGTTGTGTAATATTTGGTATACTAAAATCAAGTCTCCTCGAATCCAACGATACTGAGCATGGTATAGACCCAATAACTGCAGTCTCTCCATGTGTGAATCATAAGAGTCCTTTGACCATCTTCATGGCGAGTCTTTGTGGATGCTCTAAAATCTCATGATCACATTATAGCCACGGATTCCAAGTTTCGATGGCATATTTAATATGCGGCCGGATGTATGCTGACAATAGACGTGAGAATAATGATGGATCAAAACGACCGAAAACACGTTTTAGTAGACCGACTTGTTTGAGTGCTGTTGATGACACCTGGCACAGTTAATAGAACAGCTCAGGTCTTCGTGGACTATAACACCCAATTCCTTCTCTGTTGATGCGTGAGACAGTAATTCGCTTCCGAGGAAATAAGGAAACCGACCATGATGGCGTAGCGAAATCACCTTGCATTTGGAGACGTTAAATAGGATGTCATTCTCAATAGACCATTTGTGAGCTGCACTCAGAGTTTCTTGGAGTTACAGCGAACCCCACTTTCTGTCACTATCTTTCAGATTTTTACGTTCTCTGAAAACAATAATGTTTGTGGTCCTAGGGCATTCGGTAGGTCAAATACTGTTTTGTTGGAACAGATAAGAAGCGGTGTGCCTCGCAGTCTGTTTATGCAATGTCAAAGTAATACGATCTACCGTGGATAATCGAAGCTGTTCCGGTTTACAAAGGAATAACTTCTTGTATATAATTTGAGTCCCATCCATAATTATACAGATGAGATGAACATGCATCAAGAAGATTGCATTACAAATCATTACGGTCCTTGATAAAAGGCGATTCGGTGTCCACTGTCATTCTCTCACCTATTCAGGGTATGGGGGAGAAATAGGTGAGCAATAGATCTGTGGAAGACATGGACACGGGTGCATGTGAAAATGAACCGAATTGGTGCATACGGACGTAAAATGCTATTTCCAACGGGAGAAGTGAATGATGGTTCTGTTTTTGGAATCTGATTTGGATAACTGTACTGGATGTGGAGTTTCTGTAGATATTTTCAACACCAATGAACCAGGTGGGAAGGATTGCGGAATCGAATGATGAACTCGGCTCCGATGCGCAGCTCTCTGTGCTGAGTGTGCAGTTGGATACGGTGTTCAATCGAAGTATTACAAAGATGATAAGAAATGACCATTGAGTCAGAGTGAAGAGGAGTGCTCAGGACTGTTGGGCGATAAATTCCGTGATCGAAACCCAAGTTGTGTGCCACTTCGTTTCATCACCTCGAGTGGAAACATATTCCGATCTTGATTTTCAGGCTAGACATTTAATGGAAAGGGCACATAATTCCCGTAAGGAGTAATGCTCGGTTTAAGTGATTGATGACATGGAAACGACAGGAGTGAGGGACGAAGGAGTGAATGATTTCAGAAATTCGGAATAAGGGGATACTGACATAGAAACAGTTACGCAATGGCAAATGATTAACCGTCGAGGAAAGAGAGTTGAAAATATTATCGTTATAAGAGAACAGTTCCGCTGGATCAATTAGAGCGGATATAGAAAGGTACAGGTATATGGAATCGGTCGATCAAGTGGGTGAAAAGATATAACTAATTTGGAAAGAACAAGGCTAAAGGATGTCAAAGTTGGCGTAGGGGAACAACCGAAATGAAGGAATGGAAGCAGGAGCTGTACAAAACAATTATCACTGCAATAGCTACTGCATCACGAAAACCTTTTGCTTCAAACGTGTAATTACAACCACTGCGGAAAATCTAAGCATTCTGCGGCTTCAACGTTTTAGGAATACTTTGAGTTTGTCGATGCTATGTCCGGTTTCCAACAGATGTCGTACCACTCCGTGTGTCGGCAGTTGTCCTCCTGAAAGTGCCAGGGTTTTTGGGACTATGCTCACTCATTCTGGTTGACAGTCAGTGTTCAGTCTTTCCAACGTACCGCGAATCGCTAGTACATTGAAAAGGATAGATCCGACAAGAGTTGTATCTGTCTATGTTGGACAGAGTTAGCGAGTTGATTACCCTCGGCATCATATTCAGTGGCACAAAATTTTCTTTTTTTAATCAAAAACCCAATGGCGTGCGAAATTTATTTTCACAAATTCATATTCTGGCAATTTTATTTTCCAAATACTTTGAATAAGCTGTTTGTCAGTAGGCCGTAATCAATTTGGAATGAAGTAATTCTGAAAACGGTCAAAATTGAACTGCTGTGTCAGTCAGAATGGGTCGGATGAGGAGTCACGTGTTTGTGGAGTCCTGTTGACTATATCGCAATTTGTGACGCCATCTTCTTGTGATCGAGGTCATGATCGGATTGATTTTCGAGGTCAACTGGAGATTTCGAGCAACGTGGTCGATAATTTAGCGGTTGTTCACCGATGTATTGGTGGATTCCATTCTACAAACCCCGAAAATGTGCACTTTTAGTCCTAGCAGAAACAAGAGCAGTTGACGAGTCGCAAATAGGAAACGTCAAATTTCCAGCGTTATATGTCTGCGGCTACACAGAATTCTTGATAAATAAAAAAAATGCATAAGGATCAGGTGAAAAACAAATAAACTCACTGGAACCGAATCACACACAACGGGTAGTAATGATACAAACAGACTCCATTGACAGTGGTTTCGTATGAACTAAATTTGATGAACTTTACCATGAGTTGTTTGAGGTACTGAATTCTTTAATTTAACAAAAATCCGAATTCCCAAAGAAATTATCAAAACCAAACCGTTGTCATTTGGTACTTATGTGATAGAAACAGCTAACAGTTCCAAAATCAACCTCGAGTACCAATTTTGATGTTAAACCCACCGACTAATGGATCTAAGCTTGTAGCCCATGATTGTAACGTGATCATAACATGATGGAGTGTCTACAAAAAATTGTCACCAAGCTGGTCACCGGATTGCATTACCTAACGTATGAGGAGAGATTACAATCATTGGGACAATTTGTTGCCCAATACCGCGGAATTTGATGAAACTTGCTTTTGACGTATCCAATAATGCACAACCCAAACAAAGCATGTCTGTCGCTACTTACGTTTTCGTCCAAAATACACCTTAGGGGACATCGTTTCAAGTTACTGATTGGAATGTCGCCATCAATATTCGGCATTCAGAGTATGCAAAACTTGGAACATCCAACCATCTCACGTCGCTTGAGAACCAACTACTGAATTTTTCAAACGGAAACTAGACGAAACCCTGGCACATCTCACATTCCTACACCGCTAAAACCAAACGCAAATTCGTTGAAGACTACACGGTCTTTTATCTCCTACCCGGAATCTTACGCGACACTTTTTTCACAGGGAAACGATTCAGCTGTGCAAACTTTTCTATGAAGACATGAGAAGTATAAGCTTGTAAGTGATTCGCATAATAAAAACTTGGACTCCGAACTATTCCTTACATGTATTAGGGATATATTAGTCGAACGATCAAACGCCGAAGGGCAATGATACGTACCAAATTTAAGAAAAACTATCTAAACTGCGCCGATTCGAGCCAAAGATGCGAAAATAGAGGATGAAAAAAAAACTTATAAAAGTCAGTCACTTCAATTTATACAGTCACCAGTTGGAATTGTCTGCAATTACCGGGATCCTAAAACTCGTTACTACATAAGTTTGCAACCTAAAGTTAGTGATTGAACTCGTGCTACATGACCCTTAATTGTGAAAATACATTGTTTTTGTACATATTATACCTTTATATCGATAGCTATGGGTGAACAGTACGTAGTTCAAACTTCATCTCCCATTGCAACGTTCTTACTAATCTCCGTTTGAACATGAGCGACCTTGAGTGACGAGATAACATTTGTAGTAGTTCGAAAGTTACTGCTCGAAATTTGAAGAAAATATTTTATGCAAAACAGCATTCATTCTAATAAATGCTTGCTGTTGGGCAAAACAACTCTCATTTTTAGCTTGATGAGTTAATTCGAGATGAAGTCTAAGAATAACCACACAAAAGATTACCGGATACGCATACCTGATGAGCGGCAAGGACGGGGAAATCGAGAAAGTTTGTTCAGTCATTTATATACCACTCGGTATAAATGATTGCTCTTTCACGAGAGTGTTTATTCTAGCCAACGCAGGTATTTGAAATGGCTTATTTTTTCTTCATCCAGGGCACAGTAAATAAGCATTGTAGATTACTTCGATCGAATGTTTTCGAGAATTCCAAATATTTCTTCCTCACCGTGTCCCTTTGACTGTTCCAATGCGTTTATCTCGAACTAGAAGCAAGTTGGTTGCCGGAACTCATGTTGAGCTGGCAAAAGAATGTTCTGTCTTTTTTATTATTTCATCAGGGAAATCTATTCCATGAATTTAGGTAACACAGGAAGCAGGTATACCATGACAGCTGCCTTTGTATATAGGTGCAGTATCACCTGGTTTCCATGATTGCGGAAGTGTTGTATGGTCGAATATTCGTTGAAATTGAATGGGTAGTAGTTTGCCTGCACCTGAGGATGCATGTCTTTTGAAAAACCAATAACTTAGCTTTGACGTTTTCAGCGACACATTTAACGCTGGTCATCAAAGAATATAAAAGATCAAATCGGCGAGGAAGATGCGGATCTTCAACATTCGGTGCAGAAAAATTGTGGGCTTACTGAATATTAGGTTCTTCCATTGTAGTGGTGGATGCGACTGTCCCACTGCAGCCGTTACAACGGCTTTGGAATCGAAATGAAGCTCTGTGCTAGCGACTCTTGTTACAACAACTTATCCTCGCGAAGCAGAACGGTTCAGTGGTTTCCTAACATTCAGTGATCATTTCAAGTGAAGACATCCGGAGGTCATTTGTACCCTTTATCGGGATGGATCCTTCAGATGCTAGATCTTTCACTATGTATAGTCTCAGTCACTAATTTTTATAAACGCGTGCGACTACCGGTAAATTTTTGCAGAAGACAACGGAGCTCAGTTATTCGGTTTGAGAAACCCACTGAATACAATCAGTGAGTACATCAGTGATAATATGGTGTAGCCTCTCCTCGATTAGAGGACGATCATACATAATGATTACACGTCATCTGACTTCCTCATTGTTGATCTGAAGTTTGTACCACATGTGAACCATGCTTAGAGGATATTGATGCTAGAATGTAGACAAGCTGTAGTACAATTCATGTTTGTGTGTGCATGTCTAACGATGGCCCGCCTCTCTTCCCTTTCTCCAGATAATCCGTGTGCCGCGAGATATGTTTGTTTCGTTCAGAGAAGGTTATCACTAAGTGGTGGCCCGGTAATAAGGTCACAAAATTATCACTCCGAGAATGTGTGTTCCAGTCCAACTACCATCATCGTTGCCTGACTTCCCCCATTGTTCAAATTGTTGTTTGGCGGAATTGAAGTTTGTATGTTGACTGTGAAAAGTTCATCAGCCTCGGTGGGATTCGGTTGGATGGGAAAACCTGTCGGGCAGTCAGCTTACATGCTGACTGGTGGATGCCACATTCCCACATTGTTTCTAGAACGACAGCCCTTTAATTGTCCGCTTCCTCCTTCCTGAAAGTTGTATCCTTGTATATTCAGTAAAAGGAAGTAAAATGAAAAGGAAAAAGGAAAAAAGGAAAGGAAAACGTCGATGATAAAGGATATTCAAAGCTTCGATTCAATATGGCAGATACATCAAGCAGTTAATTGTGCTAGTGTCGATAACCAAATTAAATCAAGTAAGTATTTATTGATAAACGCGTAGAATTCATCAAATACACGGTGCAATGAATGTATGTACTTACTGAATAAAAACAATATTTGTGAAATCAATTATTGATCCGCTGATTTTTCGGTCAAAAACAACAACAACCACAATTCAGTTTATATGGGAACCACTTCCCATAATGGTTCCAATCATCCATCCCAAGCATGTTCGAACTGTGCGAGTTGGCAAACGCAAAAAAAAACTCATTTGCCATGCGGCTGCACACGTAACAGTCAAAATCAGCACCGTTATATGTGTAGAAAACTGTCCCACTCACTTCGCATATTTATGCCTGAGTGCTATCCAACCGCTATCGGTCCTCCATCTGCTAATGAATTCCTCGGTAAGGATTAATCATTGGGGCGCAGATCTGATGTGCAATGTTCGCGGTACGTTTCTGGGCCATAGAACTGGCGACATTGTGCCTCATCAACCAATGGCGCCGCCCCTCTTTTGCATAAACCACGCCGTGGGCTATAATTGCCACTTTTGACATGATCGGTCTACTGATAACAAACAAAACAGAGCTTTTAAAGCACTAAGCGTCTACTGAACAGATGTAGTGGTTGCAGTAGCGGTGGTAACGATGATATTACCAGGTCGGTAAAGGTCAGAACGATATGGAGGCGATAATCGCTCGGAATGGGATGTCGGAGAATCATAGTTACCCCGATTTTTCCCACAGTCATGCGCATATTTTACGCATGTCTACCTCATTGTGATCCAATAGGTGGGCGCCATCGGATCGTATCAGCAGCAACACAGTCAAAGGGAATCATGCACAAACCGTTTGAACTACTCGGCGACCCAGACCCTTGTCACATATCCCTGGTCCCTGGGAGCTTGGGCCGGAATCACAGGAGCTAACTAGCCAACAATCTCTGTGGCCAAGATGGACAGAGTTTCTCTTGATTGCTAGGAGAAAAATGATTCAGGGCAATCCCATAAACGTTCGAGTTCGTTTGCGCAGAGAAAACAAAATGGAAGTTGAAAACTGTCCTATTTGCTGTGCAGAGTAAATCACCCTGTTATCAGTTGGGTTTTTGTGGAATGGAGCATGAACGCCTACACGAGGTATCGAGAAAAGGCCGATACATGTCTATCATTATCGATCTCAATGATCGCAGTGGTCAAGTGCTGTCGGCAGAGTTCTTTTATGATTAATGCTCAAATCATGCGACAGCTCCCTCGCATTGAATGTCACGTGACTGGTTTGTTTCGCTATAGACCCTACCAGTATTGACGGGCATAATGACCTTTGACCCGGTAAATTGTGTTGACATAATTATTGGCAGCCTGTTGCAGTTCAATGACTTGTGCTCTCCACAAACCAGGGGCGCACAGTCGAAACAACTTCCTTTCGTATTTCATGTGTTCGGATAGCACTAGCGTGAAAAATTTAGTAGCCTCAGTGGGATTCGAACCCACAAATGGACGCCGCCTGCTCTTTTATAAATTATACGCTCTACCAGTTGAGCTACGAGGCTAGATCCACGGTACAAATTCTTTTCCATTCGAATCATCCATCCAACTTACACAGCTTCACCGCCTCTGCCGGTGCGGTGGCGGCCCGGTGGTAACGTCACCAAATTAGCACCGCAAAAAACGCGTGTTCTAACGCCACCATCACTGTTCGTCTTTGCCCATTGTGTTTTGTATGGTAGCCCTTTGAGTGGTAAGTTTTCCCTTCCGTAAAGTTGCATCTTCGTATATTCAATAAAACGAAGGAAAAAGGAAATGAAAAGGGAAAAATACAAAAAGAAAACTAACGGCCCCGTCAGATTTTCCTTGGAATGCATCGAGGTCAACCGACTGAGCTCCTAAGGCAAGATAAATCGTTACTAATGGAGTTTTCGCAATTTCAACAACAAAAACAACAACAATCTGAACGATCAACCGTGGCTCAGAAGGTATCTGGTGGATTCCGGTGAATCCCAAGGAAAACCTGTCGTGATAGTCAAACTGTTTGTTTATGGCAAAGTTCACATACCGTAGTCAAATTCAATTATGTGCAAATCCGTATCCCATTGATGCTTGTGATCTGTTGACAAGTGTAACATAAAACGAGACGGTTCCTCATGCAATCAGGATGCTCATCAGTTATAAATCGATTATAAAAATGGATGGCATCCCAACTTGTCTAAAATCACAACCACCACCACTAAGACAAAAGCTATTAAAATCCCCGTCACCACAGTCGCCCTGATTCAATCAAAATCTGTTTTTATCTTTAAACAACTGGAAGGCAAATGAACGCATCCACCACCAACATCGCCACCAACAACAACATCACTACCACCACCACCAACAACAACAACACCACAACGCAGGTTATCCCACCCGTGTTGATCATACCTGTGATCATGCCTGCGTCCATCATGAGTGCGAGAGCAAGAAACAATCAAATACTCGTCCACAATATACTCCCGTCCTCGGTACCTCACACTTTTAGTCGATCACACATTCGGTTTCCTCAAAACAGAGCAGACTCCAGACTCGATGTATTCGTTTCCCTCGGATGAGGAATATCGGGTTTTCAGAACGTTAACTGTTCATTCTGCATGGGTTTTAACAACTTCTTCATCTTTTCGAAGGTTATTCGTCGTGTATATGGCAAACGAAACGTGAACTGAAAA
>UZAN01047520.1:0-12762 GCA_900618425.1 Echinostoma caproni | reverse complement strand
TTGCGCGATAACAAGGACTCTAGGTCATCTCAATTTGCAGTTCTCTTACGTTGGCCATCAGTATGTAGTTGGTGGAATCAATCCTGGCACAGATCACAACGTATGCCCTCGACAACCTGGAGAGAACACCCTTTCCTAGCACACAGGTAGGGTATAATCACATGTTTGGCTCGTGTAACTTCTTTAAGAAGGTTCCTCTTATCTACCGTGGCACTTACCTAGATACGCTTCAAGACTATGTCCGATAAAAGGGGTATGTAAAGCGATGAAAACTACGGATAAGTGGCTCTGGGTAGTACTCTCGGCAGTAGATGTTGTAGCCTAGTCGCTCATCTGGACGGAAATTCGTCACGTTGATCCTGCCACCCGGGTTCCGCTCAGTTGTGGCTCCCAGATGTAGAGTTCCTATCTCAAACGCGGACGATCCGGTATAAGTTGCGTCTCCATTAATGTTCCGACAGGAAATTGAACTTTCGAGTGTTTCCTCCGCTACTTGTTGACCTAATTCTACAGCGACAAGTTCCACTCCAAAATTCGATTCGCGTGCTGGTTTCAAGGTCAGGACTGATAATGGCACGGCCACCTGAGCGTCCAGATTTCTTCCCGAAGTATGCTCACAAAGTGTGCACTCACCACTGCGAATTGCCTTCAGTTTTTTATCCTTGCTGAAAAGAAAAGAAAAAAGCTCTTTTTACGGGGATTAATGGGATTCACGGGGGTTGATGAGCTTCGGAACCAAAGTTTTCGAGTAACCCGTGTTGTGGAGGTAAGTTTACTGCTCGGTGACGGACAGAGGTCCTCGGAGTAGTTGTCTGTTACTCGGTATCCGATTGCGTCTAAAACAAGTGACAGTTAGGAGTGCTAATGTTTAAATGCTTTTTTTATTCTTTCTGTTTTTTATGCGCTCGTAAGTAAGCAATGGTTAAGACCACATAAAGGAGGTTCACAAAGGTTCTTACCATCACACGCTTCACAGTGTAACAATGGCGCTCACCGTTACAAAAATCGTTCTAGACAGCCAGGACGCACAACCAATCCATGCAATCATTCTTCCAGCGGTCGGGGTAAAATAGAAAAGAAAAGCCTTAGGTTAGGTGGATAGGGGGATGGAGTGGGTCCCCACCCTCACCTTTCTAAGACCGCATCCGCAGCTTACTTGGCACTGGACGACCGGTTGCCTCATGGCTACATAACTCGGCCGCTCCGACCAGGATTTTAATATGTAGATGAATGCACTGCGTGTGTTGGAGTGTCCGGACGCATATGCGCTGTTTGCAGTTGGGGAGGCAGTACCGCTGTGCCCTTACCCGACTCCGGTATTCGACTGCGAGTGGTTAACCGGGAGAGTGAATCTCCCACCGAACCACTTGTACATGTCATTTTTTCCTTTTCTTTTCTGTTTTCCTTCTTTTCACTGTTCTTTTATCCTTTCTTGTTCCCATTATTCTTTCCTTAATCGATTGACGGGACAACTCGCTTTTTTGATGGCTCATGCGGTTGAGACCTAGCGTGTAACCTTCTTTTTTGCTTTCTTATTACTATAACTCACGCGTTCAACACCGTAAGGCGTTGGGAGCCAACCTGAGTTTATCTTGTCACCAGTCACTCACTTTCGAGTGTAACTCGCATTATTTTCTGTCCGATGGGTTTTCCTTTTCATTGTTAAAGATTTTTCTTTCTTGGCCATTACGGATAAAATTCCCGCTGTCTTGCGTGGATAAGGGTTGTGTCTATGGGTGTTCTATCACCTGGGTGAGTAGACCTTCGTAATACCTACAGGGTGACCAGCCGTCCTGTCTCCGGCCTTGTTCGCTGAATGCAGCTCTGGCATTGGTGAGGACAGAGTAAAGATAAAATTAAGGGGGTCCCACATGCACGTCTTCTCATCTGCAAACATACACAATGTACGACAATTGACGGCCGGTGCGCAAATGCCCCAGGTTAGGGTCATTCCGGTTGCCGGTAACGCTATGTTGAACAGAGCGCCAGAATTCTGTTCGGTTATGGGTTGGTCAAGTAGCTTTTTGAACGACTGCTATTTTTAGAATTGACTACTGTCTTTATTTGTAGTGATTTCCAAGGGCGACATACACGTACCGAGAATTAGTGTTCCCCAGCTCTCATTCTGGGACGCTGTCTCTCCAGTCTCATGGAGTGGTCATGTAGTGCAATTTTCTACCTCCCAACGAGCAGTCGTTTGTGCAATTCTGTCTACGCCCTCATGCAGGGTGCACTAAACTGACGGCTTTGAATCTCCCGGCAGCCTACAGGGCGTTCGTTCACAAATAGTCTGAACTTTCTCGGGCCTAATGTAGAGACCTGAAGTAGTCCAATGGGTACTCCAAACCTATCTGAGAGAACACCGTTCACTCGAACCTGAAAGGCTCAATCGCACAGATAATCTGAGACCCAAGTTAACTGGGTTTCGGTGAATCCCAGCTCTATCGAATGCCTTGGAAAAAGCTAGCTTGACTACGTCCAGCTGTACCCCCTTGTCTACAGCACATGCTTATCACACTATGGTCTCAGTGGGGTTGGTTTGGCAGATCGCTTCCCAGAAAACCCGCGCTGGGCATCTTACAATCAACGATCTGGCCCGACAAACTCATTGATTTTGTCGTCAATGGGTTCCTCCATTACCTTTGAGAACACCGAGAGCAGGGCTACCGGACGGTAGTTTTTTTATTAAGGTTCGGTCCCCTGATTTGAATATAGGAGAGACCACGCATGTCTTCCACTCGTTCGGGATCACATTAACGTCATAGATTGGTTAAACAGTCTGCCTAGGGGTAGTGCTAAATGCTCTGAGTCCTGGTGCAGTTGAATGGGTGGTATCCTGTCAAGGCCCGGTGACCTTTTAGCTACGAGACTTGCCAGGTTCAGTCCGACCTGTGCTGGGGATAACAACACACGTTCCATGAACCTATTCTATATCGGGTCTTTTGAGGGAAAGTCGCTTCCGTCTGTTTAACCAACATGTTCTGGGCTGGATACCGTGAAGTAGTACTCAGCCAGGGTGTTGGCTGCAGCCTTGCTGCCATCTGCAAGGAACCCATCCGCACGACGGATGTCTATGATTGCGGGTTTCGCCTCGGTCACCATGCAGGTGTCCCTATAGAATTTTACTCGGGTTCATAATGACCCCGTTTATGAACTGCTCATGAAGGTCACTGGTGTCTTGCTTTCTTTGTAGGTCATATTATTTGCGTAATTCAACATAGTCCTCGCAGTCGTGGGAGCTCTTGGACCACTGGTATTGGTTCCACGCGTGCATTTTCTGTGCTAAGCTCTAAATTGTACGGCGACGCAGTCGCTGTCTCGGTTCGAATGGTTAGATCTGTGTCCGTGGTACCTACGCATGGCCTCGGTGAGAATCCCCCCACTTTGCTCCAATGATTGTCGACGCAAGGAGGGTTAAGGGGTCATGGGGAGGACACCAGGAAGGCTAGCATACCGGGAATTTCGGCCTTACGGAGGTTCTAGCGAGTAAACCCTATCGACCGCATCAGTTCTGTGGTGTGTACGAATCTGAATCGTATGACACCATGGTCGCCGAGTCCCAGTGGTGTAGAAACATCTATCTGGTCGACCATGTGGGGTTCGTTGGTAAGAACCTAGTCTAGCGCCGAGGTTCTCGACTTACATCTCCACCGGGTTGCTAGCCGCACGTGCTAATGTCACCCTAGGTCTATCAACGTGTCAAAGAAGACTGAGGTCATTCATCCAGGTCCCGCTTGGCAAATGGACATACTAAAGCAGATCTCAGATGAATTGAAATCCCCCTTTAGTTGAAAATGGTGATACTTCAAATCCTGACGTGATTAGTGCGGCAATAATGGTAAAATCTTTCGACTGTGAGCAATTTGATGGCCTATACAGAATGCCTACCAGTCATTGCCTTTTGCCGTTCCGTTTTATGGCTGTCCAGACACTCTCCGTTAAACTTTCTAGTACAGGATTCGTGATCCTCAGAGATGTTAGCATCCTGCTGACGTAAAGTGCACCCCCTCCACCTACGCCGTCTGTTATATCCTGTCGCAGGATGTCTAGCTCGGGAATCTCCAGTTCGGCGTAGGATATCCCCGAGTGAGCCCAGGTCTCCGTAATACCGATCAGTAATGTCCTTTTTTGGTTGACTTATNATGCATGAAGGTGTGGGGATTCCCAACTGGAAGCTATGTGCGTAATGTATACCAATTTTGTTTAGACTGCCAACTCAAATGTCGAGTATTTTTCTCTGGCAATGGGAGCACTACGATCGACCGTGCTCCCTGATATAGTAGTCAGTCCCAAAAGGAAAAAAATCGAAGGTCGCAGTGAACATAATTACAAATGGAACATAGAGTGGACAAGGTATCAGATAAAAATGGTTGAGGATGGCTGAATGCTCTAAAAGAGCAAGTCGGTGAAAGTAGGACGAAAAACAAGAATCGTTATATCGGATGAATGGTGAGATGATTGGAAAACGACAAGCAGTGAGTAAAATAACAAGAGACGGCCTGCAGATCGTTGGACAGAAACCGGCNAGGGTGAAGCAGAACAGAGTGAAACTGTCATGGAATATATATGCACTTCACGTTGTGAAACAGATGAGTTCTGAAGGGTCTCGTTCGATGGTCTCAGGGACTCCGATCAGCAGTGGATTGATTTTGGTTATTTATGTTATTTAGGCGTTGATCGCTTTGATGTGGGACTGACTAGGCGCTAGGCACCTAACCTTAAAACACCTTGTAGGTGAGGCAGGGGGTGCGTTCCTCTACCTGGTCCGGAATACGGACGCATGTAGCCAAAGCAGTGGATACAGCCGCGCCCATCAATCATTGCTCGTGCCAAATTGTCCATTGCGAGTGTAGACCCCAAGCTTTCGTCAGACCCAAACCAACCGGATGTGGAATAGAAAGGCGAACATCGTCTGTCTGGGGTGCAGCCCAGCTGAGAACGGATTGGGGAGAGAAACAGCAAGAAGCCAACGGCAAATTCTAATCAACGGGGGTGCTTAGGTCGTAATACTGGTAAAAGGATGTTATCAAAATATGTCTAGCTCTACAGATCCAAAAATCTATGACAGTCCTACCTTCCAATCGTAGAGGTCCCATCATCCTTTTATTGGGGCCCTTGGCTTGAACGTTGCTGCAGCAGCGTTTCGGCTCCTTTTTAGCTCGGTGGGCTTGTTTCTCTTTAAAGTCCCTTTTACCCGTTATAATGAGCGAAACTGCTTCGTTACGATGCCTCGTGTACTGTCTCTAAGCCATATGGGAACTCGAATCTTCGATTTCTACGTTCAATCGCCCTACCTACAGTAGCGTGCCACCATGGCGGTTTCTTCCTTGAACCTCTGTGGGTCAAGAAAGCAAACTCATCTTGGAGGTTCACCAGATGGTTTCCCTGATGTTCCTCTGCGTCAGCGTGCTGTTCTGAACTGTGCCACTCAGCTGACCTACCTTAGCTCGGAGTAGATTCACGTCAATCCACCCAACGTTCCAAGACATCCCTTACGGGGTCTGGGTAGCTTCAACTGAAGTGTCATCTTGATGAGAAGATGATCACCTTTACCGATAGGAGGGAGATAATCTGGACTTTATCCTTTTTCCTCCTGCGCTGTGATGATCAGCTCTAGCAGCGACGGCTGTTGGCCTTCCCGAAACCTGGTGTTCTCGTTCACGTGCTGATAAAGGGCTCGGGAGTAAATCCGATCGAGGTGGCTTTTGCCTGAACCTCGAGGACACCTTCCGAGCTCCCAGTCAACATACCTGAGGTTGAATTCACCCAAAACGACAAGTCTGGTCAAATTTAGAACTGGGTTGTCTAGTTCCCGGATAGTCCGTTGGTCCTCCGGTTGTGTGGCACTAGGACTCCTATATTCACAGGCAATGGATATTTTTCTGCTACTTATGATAAGATCCACTGCAACTAGCTGCAAAATAAGAGTAGGAACCTTAGTATTCTATTCTTTGGAGCACAAATGGTGACTAAGTAGCAGGGCTACTCTTCCTTGTACAGAGCTACGCCGATTTGTTCTGTAGGTTTGGAATTACTCCCTGAAAGCTAGGTTTCTGTTTTTACCTACATCGGTAGCCTTATGGGTCTCCGCTGCCCTCAGAACATCGGCCAACTTGTTTCTGACACTGCAACTATTTTTATACAGCAGTATCGTCCTCCCCTGTCGTTTCTCTATTTCAAATTCATCATCGAGCGGAGGACTCGAGGAGAACCCACTTTTTTGGGGGCCCTTACATCAACCTCCTCGCGTGGAGTTGCACATCTTATTGTACAATCCTGTCACCTGAACTCTGATGTCCTCTTAAGGGATGTGGTAGTTGCACAAGTTGTGTCCCCATGCCGACCTACTGTGTCACTTATTCTTGAAGCTTGAAGACGACTCTGTTAATCTACTTCTTCCAATATATCCTCCACTATGGTGAACGCTTTACTGACCACAGGGTTGGATCTACGAAGACCTACTACCCGCGTTTTTGCCGGTATCTGCTGTTGGGGCCCTCTGAGCTGCCTTGGTTGGTCAGGGACTATCCTAAATCATCCGTGCGAACGATTCACTATCCAACCGGCCCTCGTGAGGAGCGGATTTTGCATACCCGGATTGTTGAATTCTACGAGAATTGGCCTTGCTGAAACTTGCCTACCCGGCCTAGGGTTCTTCGACACTACGACCCTGTGCATTATTTTGAGGGCATTTTGCGGATTTAATCCTGCCAGCTGCAGGATATCCATCACCCTCCTTTGATCCATCTGCCTTCGGGTTTTCGACTCCCTAATTATAGGCTCCTCGTTGTTGAGAATGAGCACTGTTCTGTTGCAGTTCCTCATCTCCCTGCCTAATAGGGCGTCTAAGTCCCTGCCGAGCAAGTGTACCTTATTTTGAAAGTCAAAGACCTTGGGGTTTTGTACCCTCTTCTATAGTGGGTGGTTCTGCTTACTGGTCGACACACAGATACCACCAGTTCTGGACTTCCTTGCCGGTTTCTTTGCTTTCCGTGCATCTACATGTACTGGCTTACATTCTGACTGTAAGCCTTTGTTATTCCCTCTAACACTTCCCTATGGTCTCCGCTTCAGAATAACTTTTCGGGGTAACGCTTCCAACTACCCTTCGTCCTGTCCCCTGCTGTTTGTGGACTATTTCAGGAGTTTCCTCCGCGTCTCTAACCTTAGCACTTGAAGGCCGCCCCTCTGGATTTTTCCATGTTGTACACATCCACTCCAAGTCTGGTTACTTGCAGAAGAGATTATACGTTTCCGGTTTATTTGAAGAGCACTTTTGGTGAGCCCAAGGCTTACATACATCACATTCTTTTCCTCTAACCACTTTCCCCCCACATGCGGTAACCAAACAAGGAACGTATTTCGGGCTCCCAGCGCAGCGGAATGAACGTTATAGGAAATATATGCCCCTGGGCTCGCATTCTAACAACCGAAGACGATACTGTAGTAGCACTATTTTGACTTTTCAACTGCATTCCATTAATTCCTGTAAAGGCCCTAGTTCCTTTTATTGCCCTCTGTTACGAGATCGCCAATGACCTCGAAGATGCCACAATTTTCAGTGAGTTGTTGTAACGTTGAGCAGGTTGAGCAAATCGCCGCCGTTTTTACATAGGTCAGGTCACAGAACTTTAGGCTTCGGCCAGTGAACGTTTAGGTTCTTGCACTTGTCAACTGGTGGTTTCCACTGTGCTCCGACTGCCAGATAGTTACACAGTTGTGTGTTGGATGTTTTGCCTACAAGAGAAGAGATGAAGGGCAGGATCACCTTCGAGGAGTTAGCAGCCTCAATCATTTGACAGGCGGCGCATCTCAGCGGACCGCAACTCCTGCCATGAGAGCTTCCCGTGAGGGTGTGCTGTAAGGGAGTGATGGTGAAATAGAAAAACGGCTAACTAAGGGGGATATGGGTAGTGACTGAGACGTGTGTTAGTCATATTTTGGAAACACCTCGTTCCAGCAGTTGTCCAGTCTCCGTTTGAATTGCAGAACAATAATTGCTGCCACTGCTGTAGATGGAAGCTTGTTCCATACGTTTACCACGTGGTGGGAGCAAAATTGTGCCCTAGAACTTCCGTTTACCCGTGGTTTTATCAGATTCAGTACATGCCCTCTGAATGTTGGATTGAGATTCAGCGTAAACATAGATCTATCTGCCATTGACAGTCCTTTGGTTTGTTCAAACGTCTCAATCAAGTCATCCCTCAGGCGAGGGCGGTGTAATGAGAATTAGTCAAGGGCCGCCAGCCTTTGTTTGTATAACTTGCCCTGCAGTCCACTGATCATCCGGGTGAATCTTCTTTGCACTGCCTCGAGCAATTGTTTATTACTTACTAGGGGAGGGGTCCACGCCTGGACACAGTGCTCCAGATGTGGTCGCACAAAAGCCTTATACAGTGGCAAGGGTACGTTCGCCTCCCTCGATGTTACCACTCGGCAGAGTTGGAAGAAGGCTCTATTTGCATTTGCTGCGGCTGCCGCATATGGCATTGAGAGTGTGAAGAATGAGTGTATCTGTATCCTTAGATCCTTGACCATATCGGTAGATACAATGGCGTTCGTCAACCCAGCGCCTAATAGACGCCCCTCTATTCAGCAGCAGGTGCCTGCATTTTGTTGGCTTTCAGTGGCAGCTGTATTTTATGTTGGTTTTTGAAAATATTTCCAAACCCACTGTGGTTCCGTGACATGGTTCCATCCGTGTGCTGCTTCTCTACTGACCTTTCTCAATCACGAACACCCCACATTATTCTTTATCTGTTGATTTGCTGCTCGCCACATTTCAATTAAGCGTGGTGAGAGAATGTGAGCGACTTGTTGGCTCTCTCTGGACATCATATTTGGCTCTCGCTTGCTTGAGTGGCTTTGGCTGCAAATTTCAGGTTTGCCTTATTTTACATTTTGTAATCATTTCCCTAATTCAGTACCGTAGAAAACTACGAATCAATCGTGCTTTGTTTCCGGATTCCTATCAATTGTGGCTATGCGTCACTCAATTGCGATTCGGTTGACGTATAGTAGCTCCCATGTATCCGCTCAGTCATGAAACTCGTTTAGTTTCTCCGTTAAGTCCCCAGATGATGAATATCCTACTAATTTGAGGTCGTCCCCGAATAGGAGCCTGGGGCTCAGGAAGACCTAGGTGATGTCAATAACATACAGCACACAGTATGGGATAAAGGACTGGGCTCTGAGGGACCCCACTACAGGCTGCTGCTGTTTCCGTTTTTGTTCTACCCTTACACGGAACGTCCATCTCACTATCTGCTGGCATCACTTTTGCCGTGGTTCAGTCAGGCGGTAGCATTGCTGAGGCAGGGATCGGTTGAAAAGCTGAGCCATGCAATGATGTCAGCAATGGGACGCAAGACTTTTGGATGCAGCCCATCCGGACTCGCCGCCTTGTTCTGGTCTAGGTGTCATAGTGCTGCTTCCACCTCATTTACCTCTGAGACAAACGGTGCCATCTGCTGTTCGGGGAGCCTTCCCAGTAGTTCAAACAGCGGCTTTCTCAAGTCCTTTATGTGGACTTTCTGAAAGAGGCTCTTTAGGATTTCACCTTCTCCTGGCTGGTGGCCGGACTACCGCCTTCTGCACTTACTACATTCCCTACCGCTGCTGAGAGTGGGCCTTTTATTGCACATGGTCATCCTAGGCTTTAAGGTGTTGTTTAGCATTGCGAGCAATCCTATTTTCATATTTCCTCTGGCCTTGTCTCTGTATTCTGGGAGCCTTTTCTCTCACCGCCAGATAGTGCAGTTGATGTTGATACCCTCCCCTGATCCGGAGGCAGGTCCATGCGTTCCGCTTTATGGCTTATGNTATGCCCTGACTACCTTTTTTGCCCCGCCCTTCTTAGGAGAGCGAAAGCGTTCGTAACCTGGGTTATTCAGTCCCTGAATGACTGCCACTCCTGCTTCACGGAGAGGATGCCGTCTGTTGACCACTAGGTTGCCTTTACTGCTTGCTTGAGAGCCGGCACATCCAGCTTCCTACAGTCCCTCCTGAGCTTGTGTAGTACCGGAGGAGGGTTTCCCGTGATGTGGAATCTAATTATTCCATGTTCGTTTCCACCTGGGTGAGCAGATACCCCAAGCTGTTCCACATAATGTGGCAGCTTGGTCAGAACTAAATGCAAAATAATAAATAGTGGGTTGGTTGACATGCTACTCCGGGGATAGCTCTATCATAAAATCAGCTAGTTTTATACCAAGGCCAGAGGGAGGGGCCCACAGGCTTTCCCAGTCTACCTCCGGGGGGTTGAAATCTCCTATGATGACCATTCGCTCCGCGTGATTGTTTACCCTGGTTGGCCATCCTCTTCCGCAGCTAAGATTGATGCCCTTTACAGTTCGGGGATTGTATATTGTATGAGCACGCCTGCATATTCGGCGTGGACATGCGCTCACCATCAGACTGATCCAGGGTGTCTGAAACAAGGAGCAATACGCCACCTTGAGCGTATTCGTGGCTGTAAGCATAAGCATGTTGGGTGTTAACAAACTCTCGCTTGGTTTCAGCCACTAGTCCCGTGACCTGACCTAGCCAGATCTGAACCTTCGATAGAAAAGACGATCACGGTTGATAACATAATAAAAAAAGCGAATGTAACTTGTGAGATTGTTTGCTTTTGCTTGTGTAATGCACGGCTGAATTCAGACTGACCCGAATCGTAAGCGCAAGATGGTGGCGAACCGTCATTGGGGTGAGTGGGTGTGCTGCGACAGCTTTTGGAGACGGATTTATGCGATACATACACCTCGGTAAAATGCTGATACCTCCTAAAGTATTTACTCTCATTCTTAAGATTTTATCCACTTTCACTGTCTACTTATATTGACCCATAAACGCAACTCATGTAGTTGTAGACCAGACCAACTCCACACTTGGCTGTTTTTCCAAATTATGAATAAACATTTCTACTTTCCAGCATTGAATATCAGTGACTGGGAAGAATCGTATACGCATCCAGCTACCGCAGATAAGCTGGGTCAAAGGAATGCTTGGCAGTCGAAGCACCACGAGAAACGGAGCTCGGAGTGCAAGAACCTGGACACATATTGGCTTGAGCCACAAGTCCTGTGACCTGACCTGACCCTACCGTCTCCCCTGTCAGACCTGTACGCGCAGTACTCGGTGAATTCCAGGCTCTCCAGAGTAATGGCTCCGTGTAGCCATGTCTAGGCAATCACAATACAGTCTATTCATACGGCTTTGACCCTTAGTTCTCTCCACTTGTTGCCCAGTCGGCAGGCGTTCTTGTGGAGTGAGTGGGTGAATGAGTGTGAGTCGCGTGCAGGTCTTACTGGGCCTTTTGGTTCATAGTTGTTCTTCATTTTCCTGTCTTGCAGGTTTTTTGGAAATTCCCTTTCCACGGAGAACCTGTGTCCAAAGTGCATCCTACCTGTGTATTGTGAGCGTCTGTACTGGGCCGCGTTTACCAGTTGGATCGACATCCCAAACAGGGTTTGGTCAGCGACATTCTAACGGCGCTATTGGCACCAGAAACTCCGATCGTGTTACCCGAAATCGACCTCCTGCCGTGTAATACGAATCGGTGGGCTAAGAGCTCCGCGTTGCAGTTGTATTGTGCGTTTTGCCCTCTGTACATCTTATCATTGCAGGTCACATAAAGACTATCCACGCTGGTACCGAGTTTGTTCTCAATCCGGTCTCGCTCTGGGAAACGTTGCAATAAGCCCGATCCATAGAATTGGTGAACGCGTCGTCGCTCAGCAAGTCCAAGGTGCCAAATTGGTGAGCCCGACGTTACTTTTGTTAATCCGTTTTTCTTTCAGTACGCAACGGGCTGAAAGTTTTCAGTGAGTGTGGTGCATTTGCACTACAACTTATTTTTATTTGCTATTCAGCTTTTACTGATAATATTTTCTTTTTTTTAACGGCTTTACTATACTTCTTTCGTTTCTTCTTACCGTTATACCCAATTTTACTTCAGAAATCCTATACATTTGAATATTTTCACACTTCATAGCCGCTTTCATTGTTAGACATATAGCTACTCATACATTTACACCGCACATGTACTCCAAGGATCACCGTATTTCGGGCTTCTATGTATCCGTTTGCCATTTATTTGTTTTTTGAATTCATATCTGAGCCACAATGTTCAATTTATTCTCGGAGGCTGAAGAGAGGAAACGGGCGTATTACGACTAAAAGCACGTATAGCTGGTCCTTTACCCAAGGACCCCGAGTTTTAGCTGGCCCTAGTTGAGGCCTCGTTTAAGCTAGCTATGGTGCCTAACCAGCTAGCTAACTTTACGCATTTGGTAGGCCACCTCCTCAGGTCAATGGTTCTGGGTTTGCGTGACATAGTATGCAACCCACCACCAGACGATATGACACTCTCCGAGACGCGATTCTCGGTGAACTTCGCATGCCCGTAGAGTGCCGTCTTAAACAGCTCCTCGGTGGCCTGCCTCTTGGAGACAACGGCCTCGACACCCCAAAAAAGCTTGTAAGTTATATGCAGGGTCAAGCCGCCAGTCTGAACGTCGACTAAAATATACTCTGTTTGTCTTGGATGGAAGCTCTACAAAAGAGATTGATTTCCACACTGCAGTATTTTGATATACGCTTACTGAATTCGTGGCAACGGCCGACAGGGTATACGCCGACCAATCCTCGGTCCAATCCATCACACAGTACACGCAACCACCGCCCTCCGTATCCGGCTCGCCACAAGCAAGTCGCCTGTTTTTCGTCTCTGACCGAAATCCCGGAATGCGTTTCCTAGTAGAC
>UZAN01047519.1:0-20959 GCA_900618425.1 Echinostoma caproni | reverse complement strand
AGAAACACTAGTGGTTTTCATTGGCAACCGTTTACGCACCGCCATTCATTTCGGATTTCATTAGTGTAACATGCCTTTGAATACTCTAGTTTCATCCGCATGGAAACTTGTTGTCACGTACCATCCAATCGATAAAGCAAGGTTATTTGATTTATCGTACATGGTTTGGATGTGCAGGTCGTAACCTCAGCTGCTACTGTGCCAGNTCATATTCACTCTTTGTAAGTCTATGCATGTTTACAACACAAATTGAGAAATTTGCTTGTAAAGTAATAAACCTGAAGGAATAAAGCTAATGCTTACTGTTTTTAGGTGTGTCGTTTAGTCTAGATTTGACCGGATAGTTTCGTCAGCTATACCAGGTTTGTGAACAACAGTCTGAGCGAATAAAAAAAATATCGCATAATGGCGGCAACGGAAGCACTGGGAATTGGCATTCACAATCCACCTTTGGGTGTGCAAAAATACTTTGTGAAGACATTTCGTCTCTCATGGACCTCCACCCACCCCGTTTTCACTCGTCGTTATCAATCTCCAGCAAATCCTGACTAAACACCATACTAGAAACACTACCTGTATTCCGTCAAGTTCGTTAATTTTTTATTGTCATTTTCAGTAAGCAATATCTATTCCCTCCCGTAGTTTAACCGAGTTACACAAATTTTGATGTATTACCCAAAGAAGACAAGTCATTGAAAACAGATGTTGTTCTTTACATTTTGTTCTATTCAAACTGTTCTTTGGTGGTCTAATGGGACTAACATTTGCTTGTCATTTGCTTGTCAGTAGGGCACGATGTCCGAAATGACATACTTGGTCAACTGCTTGAAAAGTATGGATTGTTTGAGCTCAAGTGAATTGATAAAATATGTTTCGATTGCGGAGATGATTTCGTTGGTCAGGCCAAACAATTGATACTCAGTTAAAGTAGTATCATGTTGAAATAATCAGGACGATTGGGTTTTATCACGGCTGAAAAATACGAGCTCATATGTCATGCGTTGGTATTCGACTGATCCACACAAGAACCGGCGCGATATATCCACAAATGGTCTAATGATTACAGATAAACCGTGACGTTCCTGCGCGATAAAATACTTACCAGCTGCTCGCAATGCTCTTTGAACTGGGAGGTGACATGGGAACGGAAATGGTTATGAAGTGTTCATGATTTTGAAGGTAATTGAAGAAATTGTAATCCTCAAATTAATAAGTCCTGGTGGTGGTGTTGGTGTTGGTGGTAGTGCAACGCTACAGTGCCTAAAGTGGATCCATTTAACAACTTCGTTTAGATGTTTGAAACTCGACCATGGTTCTTCCCCAGTTGGTGCAGAACTCGGAATCCCATACCAAACGGCTGATACGGTTTTTACTATGGATGCCGAATGTGACATTATTCAACTAAACACGGTCACATTGCGTCTCATTTCGTATTCAGCTCCCGCACCTTTTGTGGTTCAGTTTCTAACGCGAACCGCTTTACGTGCATTTCATGCGACTGAACAAACACGCAATCTACTACCTTGACCGTAAAAAAACTGACAGTAATTAACTAAGATTATTACAGGAAAGATAAAATAAGGCTGTGATCAATGCATAAAGCAAAATAGATCAAACCTTTCAAGGATTCAATTCCCATTGACTTACGCTGAATTGATGCTGTATCATATTGGGAAAATAATGGACAAATAGTGTTTTGGAAGCAGTTTAACATGAAAGAAGGGCAAGCAAATAAGGATACAATTTAATAAAGTACCGGAACGTCAATACCTCCGTAAATCCAAGCATCCACTTATTGTAATGAAGGCCTCTTCCAGTGAATCTACGGAGCGCTAAACTGTTATATTTGTTAATTTATTTCTTACCGTTTGCCTTCGTGGCTTAAAATGCAAATTTGTGTGCTGTTTACCTAATACTAAAGCCTTCTACACCGAGGAGTTCAGTTCAGTTTAGTTCATACAACCATTAACGATGCACTTTCGCGCGCCGGTTTTGGTTGCTGTCTTTTCGTTCCCCATTTGGATAAGACAACAGGATGGAGATTGGAATGTTGAAAGCAAATTTAAGCGGAAGATAGCGGAAGATATATAGACTGAAGTTACAAGAGTAATGAGTAGATGCACGAGCGCCACTGTTTGCGATATCCAGCCATAACGCTCTGTCTCTAATCATCGGTAACCATTACCTTGGGGTCCCCAACCAGGGAGCCTAACGTGGCCTAGGTGACCCAGTCACCTGAATGAGTTTTCATACCCTGATACCACGTCTTCGTTTGACTGCCCTTGATCTTTATCGTTCGCCCTGGTAACCTATCTGGTGACATGTGCAACACATATCGCAACCAGCATAATTTATGGTGCTCGATCACTTGCTCCAATGGATGACTGCGATTGCCCATAACTCTACGCCTAACCGCAGCATTGCTCGTCCGGTTACCACACCATACTCATGCAATACTACGTAGACAGCGGTGTTAGAACACCGATAATCTATTTTTATCCTTTTCTCGTAATCACCAACTCTCTGCACCGTAAAGCAGCACTGAGGATGTGGCGCAATTTGAATACACTTCTTTTCGTGCTGTCAGCATGTAAAACTCCATTTGTCGGCATTGTGGTAGTACAAAGATAATATAAACGTATCATAAAAGCTTTTATGGATAGGCGCTTTAGTTAATCTGCCAACACACATCTCACAATAGTAGTGGCTTCGGGGTTGATGCAAAGAATACACGGCATCGATTTACCAGTGTACAATATTGTCCGACAGAATTTGGTAGTAATTTTGTGGGCAACGGTTNTTTTAGACAGACGGTCAAACGCGTCGGAGTTAAGATCAAATGCGTAGCCCTATTACAGCACCCGAACGGGAGTTAACTCCAAAAGCTGAATGCTGCAAGACGAGTACAGAAGTGTTTTCTACACAGTGATCCATGAGGGCATACACAAAACACACTGGAACACTTATAGAAGAAGATGGAGAAGGACATCGCTGACAAATTGATCAAAAAAGGCATCCATTTTTGAAGTGCTGAAAAGCATCAAAGTCACCCTGGAAAACGATCTCTCTCTGTCTCTTCAGGGGGTCCAAGTCAAACTGATTGTGTTTACTGATTAAATTGGTCCGGAAACGCGATTTCGGGGTTAATACGTCAATAACAGTGTGGTTATGGATGTTCAGATTGGCTTCATAAAACAAGTCAAGTTCTCCCCACCGATCACACGTAAACGTATTATCGTGTTCATCCGTAGCCGGTACCTTTGACTGATAATATCCACCGACATCATTTTATCCCATTTCGATTAAGCGGTTTGGTATGTGTTGTTGTTGCGCACTCTCGTGATCCGCATTTAACTAACAGTTACATGTGAGTAGTGGTGTGTGGCAATTGATAAGGATATGGATATGCACTATTGATCAGCTCTAATAAGAGGGTAAAACTCGAGTCTAGTGCTTCCGAGTGTATGATTGAATCAATGGACTGAGGATTGTTCGTGAAGGTGAAGTCCGAAGGATAGTCAGTTCAAGTTAATAAACCACGTGATCGGCTAGTGATTATTTACGATGATACAGCCGTTCACCGGAGGGCAAAATACCCATTTCACAGGTTTCTCGTCATTTTGTGCCTCTTCAAGATGCGCTTGGTAAATTGAACCAGATAGGGTTTATCAGAGCCTTATTTTTGTTTGAATTTTCAGTAACACAAAATAGATTTCACTGCGATTAATAAAACCATGCCAGACATATAAAAAATGCAAGGGCATCGATTGTATTGTGTCCAATCGATTTTTTGGTACAACAGTTAACACCATTTATTACACTCGAGCGAGTAGCATACAAAAAACCCTAGTTAGTCGTTTTGTGTGTGAAGATTTGAAATATCTATTTTTTTCTGAAAAATACATCTCCCACCATTTTTCAAACTCAGAATATGTTGGCGCTTTATTTCCAACTAACTATCTTGCAGTTTAGGTCTATGCTTCGATGCTCAAAGCTCATTGGTCGTGGGTGATGAAGTTTAGGTCACGGTGTCAGAATAGCTGGCTTTGACTAAGGTCGGTTGGATGGATAGCACAGGGTATTTAATTGTCTGCCCGCAAGTTTAAACTATTGAGCCAATGAGCTGCAGTCCAGAACTCAGAAATAAAGTGATCATACGACGAAAAAATGACGCACTATCAATGCATCGGTTTCACATTCCCATAGGCTACTCCAAAACGCTTGTTTATCAACTGTATTGGTTAATTGACGAGTTACCGAAATGTAGGTCGTGAAGTTCACTAAATTCAGCTTTCACTGTGGTACAGTCAGCCTCCCGCTACGTCGCACCCCTGAGAAATTGCAGTTCCTGTTCTGCACGCCCTTGGTCATTGACCGATGTTCGAAACAACCATTGACCATCCACTCTGAAATGACGCATTCAACTAATAGCGTTTCACCTAGTATGACGCGTTTAGGGCACTGTTCACTCATTGACTAATCCTTGCGAGGAAGTCAAACCGATGTGAGGAATCGGAGACAGTGTTATTCGATGTCAAAATGTGCAAGGGTCTATCGACGAGAGAACAGCAGAATGTTTTGGAAATGATAAAACAGCCTGGTGCAACTCAGATTTTCGTAGCCAAATCATTCGGAATTTCACGGAAAATTGTCTATCCCATTGAACGACTACTATCGGAGAATTTTGAACGCTGTAGCATCTGAGGAAAGATGCCAACTAAAAACCCACAAAACATTCAAGACAGTGAATGAGGCAACTTTGGCTTGGCTTTCTGCTATAAGGGAAAAGCACGGAGAGTTCCCCATGGTGGATAGCATTGTACGTAAGAAGGCAATCCAGCCAGTATAATTATTACATCATAATGACTTAAAGGCTTCCAAGGGTTAGTTTCGCCCTTGGTCAGACAGATATGGTATTCAATCGTCCAAAGTAAGACACAGGCAACTCATGTGCATTTGTTTATAGATTTGTGGGGGAAGTGTACCGGTATCACGTGATGTAGTGGACGAGTTTCGAGCGGGTTTACTGCTGTTGATGCATGGGTATGCCGACTGTGATATTTTCAATGTAGATGAAACAGCTTTTTATTACAGACGGATCCCAGAATAAGCATTAAGTCTAAAAGAACTACAGTTTCGGGATAGGTAGACGCTCAGAACTGAAAAAGGGGCTGAATACCGCATGCAATGTACGGATAATAAGCTGAGAGCATCATAAAGGAATTCAATTTCTTCGATACATAAGGGATACGCAGGACGGTAGATCTCAGTTCCGTTATAAATAAATAGTACATTATTAAAAACACGGAAACAGGTAATGAAATTATTGAACTTTTCATCGATTTGATTTTTTCAATAAAACTCTCAATCGATTTTTCCTACTACTTAATGGCATCTATTACTGACTAACATACTATGTCACAGGTCCTGAACTTTGTCCAGATTTTGCGAATTCCTGAGAGATGCGACATAGCAGAAGGTTGACTGTATGTATTTCAACTCGTTGATTGATTCACAAGAGTTCGCCTATTGTCTTGATCTGTTGCTAGGGTAGCGCGGACAAAAATCATCACGAATGATCAGGTATATGAAGTTCAAAATAGAACGTCTTTACACGCTGAAAACACCCTTACAGGAGTTTGCGGCTTCAAAAAACCCCGCATCTGCAAAATAAAAAAGGCATTATTAGGCAGATCCACCGCTAACCAAATCTGTACAATATGACAAAAGCGATTTCGAACGAAATATGGAGAGCGCAAGTTACGTCCCACTCCGACATGAACTGACAACAAAAGTTGGAAATATCGGGGTTGCAGGGATAATTAGCGACGCAAACTAAAAACAAACGTGAAGTCTAATTGTATCCATGGCTTTATAACGAGGAAATTAGTTGCGGCTTCATTCATCAAATATCAAGAATGTGTAGCGGGCCTGGATTCGGATCCATCGTGTGTTTCATATAAAGAGACAATAATTGCCAAGCCAAATAAAACCAGTGCTAGACATGTTTGTCATCACGTTCAAATTCGGCGCCAACTAGCAATCGTAGCTTGAGTTAAAACACAACAAAAATACTCGGTATTCCGTGTGCCAGCATGAAAGTAACACAACCTTGGGAATTGTGAATTGAGCAATATCAATTTATTGACCGATTGAACGTTAGCCGAATACCGTGTATTATGTCAAGTTAGCTATGCAGTGTACGAATCAGAGCTGGGCTGGACTCAGTCCCGGATTATGGACAGCGGAATCGACAAAGGATTACTGCCAGACTGTGAATGAAAATGTATTCCACATTCAATCCGTACAGATCACCGTGCATGCACACAATATGGTGAAATGAGTACCACGGATAAAATGCCATTTTGTAAACCGCTTACCCTGACGTAATTCTAAATGTATTCGATCAAATAATTCAGCATTGTGATGTAAATACAGAATTAATTCGAGGGGAAAATAAATTGTTGCCTTGATACATTTGATCTCAAAATTAGACGTAGCATTTGTTGAAAGGAAAAAGCAATTCAAAATTTCAATTAGTTTCGAAAATACGCCGTGTTCGGAGAGGGGGCTTATCAATCTGGTCAAAATGTCTTGTTTTCTCGTCAATTTATTAGTTTCACTTATAAACTAAATTCGAAAAGAACAAACAAGAAACATGCTTGTCTTGGTGCCAACCACTTTATCTATTGTCAACAATTTTGCCATTTTCAAATTTCACGTTCTCGTAAGGTACGTCCGTAACATTGATTTTAACTGCATCTCATCTACGCGAACTTGTCCCCCAAGTATTATTGATCTCATTATGTTATGAACGTTGACTTTTAGCAAAGATCCTGTATCTGAGCTTCAAAAAACACATGATTCGCTACTGTTTCTTGAAACGACTGAAGTGGAGGCTTTCTCACATATATATCGTCATCATCATCGTACAGCGCGATACAGTGAAGCCGAGCTTCACTGATCGCTGCCAAGCTCACAATGTATACAAATCAAGTGATAAAGCACAAGATGGAAAGGGATTGGGCCTAATTGGAGGGAGCCACGGAAAAAAACCTCTATGATCAACACACACAATACACAATCTAAATGTGCATACTTCCCTTTTCAAGCATTCTGACTTGATGAGAAATGACAACAAGAACGCCACTGTTTTCGGTTGGTCGCCATATCCTTTAATGTCCCCAGCGAGCCAGTTGCAGAGTCTTTCGGACCCCAACCTGGAAGACAGGAGACACCGATTCTACCTAATCGCTCTGTGCATTTCTTCATGCCTCGCTTCCACGTCATCTGTTGACCTCCACGCGTTTTCTTCCAACCTGGAGCCGTCGCTGCAAATAGGGCGCGGTGCGGCAGACGATGGAGAGACATATGCATAATATGTGCCCGAACCAGTGAAATCGACTAATCTGAATTCGATGGGACAACGAATTCTCCATCGATTCATTATCAAATACGCGACGCCTCACCTTTGGGTTGCTTAGAAGCTCGCTCCGTCCAACCAGTGCCAAACTACTTAAATATCTGTAATCGAATACTTCAAGACGACGAATATCTTCCACGCGCAAATTTAGGGTCTCACAACCATAGAGAGAGCAGAAATGACAGCACACTGGCGCAGTTTACGCGACCTTTCAGATCCAACGAAACATCGCGTCTGCATCAAAGGTGTTTCAATGCTGTGTAAGCTGCTGGAGCCTCGGAAATGCTTATTCTTGACCATCAAGCATCGGCGCTGGGGTAGACGACACCCAGTCTTGTAGCATAACTTTGCACTTTGAAGGTGCAAAGCGCATACCGAATGGAGATACAGAACTTGGTGGTCTGTCAAAAGCGCAGTAAGTATCCTCCAGAGATTCCAACAGGCATACGATGTCATCGGCGTACTCTAAATCGCACAGCTTTTTTCCAGCTGCCCATTCAATACCTTCGTTTTGGAGACCACTAAGTGCGTTCTCCAGCATTTCATCTACGACGAAATTGAATAGTAAATTGAACCTAGATATTCCAACCGTATCTTCTAGTGCAAATTTGAATACAGACATTGATTGAACTGCTGTGACTCCATGAATTCCTTCAGATCTCATCTTCACAAGCTAGTTACGGGCCACAGACCACAGTTATCTCAGCACTAGACTCCGAGTTGACTACTTATTACAGGAGGTAGTCAGGTTTCTTAATATTTTCAACCGAGTCATAACCCGGAGGCCAGTGCTAAACGTGGTATGCTGTAATCAACCGGTTTTGATCAGACTGAATGCTCATATTAAGTAAACAGTTTACCAAGGTGTTTAAAACTCGGAAACTCCTTCCTTTTCCAACGGGAATTCATTAGGTGAATGTTGAACTTTGTTGTCACACTCTTTTTGTACATTTGGGTAGAAGGAGGCGTCAGCATCAGTAAGCAAAAATTAATTATTTGTATCCAGTGTTTTTTATATACCTATGAAAACTGACTAATGGCTTTTCTCCAATTCGCCGAGCTTGGCAACATGTTTGCAAACGGTTCGTCCCGCGCCGAGGCGAAACAAACAGCCCCAATTTCGGCCGGGCAAACTGGAATTGAGGAACCGAAGGAATGAAGGAATAGGGTTCCGAACTTCATCAACTGCGGGAAATCTCGAAAAATCGTTATTTGCAATAAATGATCGATAATTAGTTGTAAATGGTTGGTAGTTTGGAGGCAGAGTACAGACAGACAATACAAGTTAACGTACCTTTTGTTTTTGAACGAATCGTATTGTGATATTGATCGTTTTCTGTGAACACGGAATTCAGTGACCAAACCAAGTTGAATGCAGCCAGCATTTGAACAAAGACCACTAGAAAAACTTGTGGTGACAAAATCACTGTCCACATTATGTGCAATAACATTTAATGTTCGCTGGAAGGATATGTGACGCATCCAAATGCATATCAATCGTCTTAGCACAATATTGTGCATGTCACTGTGCCAACCTGTGTCAACCCTTCGGTTTGGCTTGTTCTGATTTCACCAAAGGAAAGCCGTGAACTATTTCTCTCATCAAGTATCTATCTGGCATTTTTCAATTATTATTTCTTTGTTTGCATCAAAGTGACACATATAAGCATGAATCTTTGTGCGTGATTTATATTCACCAACAACCAAGAACTGAAATTGAATAATTCTTTAACAAAACAAAAATGAATACAGTTGAGTACTTGTGGTCTGGTTCCAATTCACAAATTTTATCTTGATCGATCGATCTTATGTAGATCGATCTTAATCGACCGAATTAATTCAGATACATTTTTCCTTCTCTATTTCCAGTGACTATCGCGCCCGGAGTTGCTTCGGAAACCAAACTGTGTCGAAAAGGGACTTTCGAAATAGTTAATGAAAAACCATTCCGGGAATTTCCGGAGTGAGACAGAACTCACCTTGCAGTATTACCGTTTCCAGCAATCCCGGAGCTGATTTCCCAATGGAAGAAACATTATTATTTCATGTGATTAAAGTATACTTACTAAATATCATTATTGTTTCGGTTTACTATGAACATAATAGCTGCAACTGGGATTGGAAAAGCCGGATAGACGGAGTTTTAAACTACGCGGTGCTGTTCCTTCATGTCGCAATTTTGAATGTCTCCGTGCTCGACCAGAACAACAATCAGGGGACAAAATAAACGCTGAGGGGCCAGATTTCATAAGTTCGTATTAGAAATAGGTTGTAATCTATTCGGATCCATTCAAAATATGTTATGCATCCCTCATCTCCGTTGGTAGACGCAGTCATTTGCAATCCAATCCAAACAGCAATGAATGCAGCTGGTTTCGTCCTTGACTACACTCACCAGCACCCCAGCACACACATTCACACACGTCTTGGACGATCCAGTCTACCAAGCACGCATTGGTCCTCGATACCTCCTTCATGTGAACCAACATGAACTGATCACGTGACTGAAGTTTACAAATTGCTCAATCCTGTCTTTGTTTGTTCTTCCATGATTCGCTTGTAAGATTTAAAATTACCTGCTCCACACACTGCTGTCATAATGCATCTTTGGTAACAAACGGACTGTGCTTTTATTTTAATACATCAGGACCAAATGATGTAAGGAGTGTGGCGAAAAATCGATGCGCCATATGTTGGTATATTGCGAATGTTATGTTAATAACATAGCGATATCGGCAGAGAATTATATTCGCCGACGTTTCGGTTACCATGGGTAATCTTTTTCAAGGCAGATTTTACAATCAAATGACTCAGAGGAAAAGATCACAAGTCAACGGATATTTCCTCGTGTGTATGTGTGTGTGCACGTGTGTTCCTGTGTCTGGTTGTGTGTGATGGGCTGAATGTTTCGTTGTCTATTATACTAACCCCCATTATCAGATGGGATCAGGTGGTACCGTGATCTTTTATCCTGATTACGCGTTAAAGATGTTAGGGTAGTCCAAATGCTCGGAATCTCGATTCAGTCGTTTCTGTTGACACATGCAGAGTGGGTGTCAAAGGCCAAAGCTTCGGCATACAAGCGTTCAGTGCATGTTCGAAATCCGAGCTGAAGTATTTTCGGGTTGTTGTAGTCTATGGTGTGACCTTTGACTATGTCGTGAAGAGCTCCCGCTGAGTCTCATTCTGATTTTGCCATAATTGTTTTGTCAGCGGGTAGATTTTTTTCTTTTCTCTTATGTTTGATAATCCTTGTCTTAAGTTGTCCAATGGTTTGTCCAATGTATTCTGCGGGGCATTCTTTACCACTGATTTTATAAATGCAGTTGTTTTGATCTTTCAATTCGACCGGATCGTTGACGATGGCGTTTCAGAGTGCCGTCAACCCGAAAGACTGTGTTTATGTTGAAATCGCCGAGAATCTTTCAGTATGCTTCTGATTCGCCTGATCTCTATGTAACGCCAATAGAGGTCATAGAGTCATTTCTATCATTAAGTTGTATCATTGGTTTGTTCGCTTCTAAATGGACTATGTACTTCGTCCAACAAAAGGTATCCTGATGGGATAGTTTAATTATATGCTACGCATTCCGTGGAAGTGAATGAAAACGTAATCGATGGCATGTGGTTCTTTCCAAGGTGCACAATACATCAATTATTACGGATGTAGCAACGTCCGCAGAGAGCAGCNNGCAACCAAAATGGTCCCAGGGTTACAATATAAGACCTACGGTGAAAGACTGCGTCGTCTGAATACCATCAAATAAGGGTAAACGTGATCCTCGTTTATTAAGTACTACATCAACCTAACCACCCGTGAGGTACTCTACTAACACTATCCATGAATGGTCACCTCCGAAAACATCCAATTAAACTTCCTCTCCAAAATAGCCGACTCGACTGCAGGCTTTATTCTTCCAGCCTCAGAGTTTGTAATACCTGCAATTGTCTTCCACCTCAAGTTGTTTGTTCGCCAACCGTCGATTTATTCAAGTCACGACTGGATGAAGCAATAAACTACCTAACTTTCAGTAGCCGTGAGGTAACGTCAGAATTTGCTACTCAATTTTACTACTTATGGGATTTGATAAGCAGCAGCTTTGTAATATATCCATAATAAGAATTTGAATTTGAACAAAATGTGCAGTCAATATTGATGTGACCTCACCCTGTGTTTATCTATTTTGGTGTAGTTGCGCTAGTAATTGGATTGAAAAAACTGAGAGATGGATCTCTATCAGGATAGCAAAGCATGTACCAAACAATTTGGCGTCTAACGAGTACAAGCTTCCATCATTGTATTGCAAAGAATGTGACAACCATAGGAACATCTTTCGTGTATTAATCCACCAGCACGGTAGCTGTCTGCTGATGCCATCACAAGCCCAATTTGTGTAAACGGACCAATTTTGTGGCGAGCACCGTGCTTTCTTGGTTGGTATCACTGTCCTTGTTATTCCCTCAGCAATAAACACACTTTCCTCATAGCCAATCCGGTTTGAATGAGTGAATTTTGACCTACGTATTGACTGATTTCGCTTCCCCTTATGTGCCTGGAATTCCTTCAATCAAAGGCCCTCTGAATTTGTGTACACAGCTGATGAGATCAACACGAGATAGTTGAATTGAATACATGGTGTTGTCATAATGTTTCCTCTTGCTTTCTCTCTCTCATGAAACTGCTAATGGGAACTTACTGATTGCATGAAATAACATAAAAGAAGCGTTCTCACCTGCTAATTTTGAGGCAATCGCTAGTTGAATATAAACGTGAAAAAATATGAATGCATAAATGTTTTTGCGTTTTTTCCCGGTACCCTGCTGTCTGACACCCATTCCCGTAGCCCCATTCCTTTCATAACACTCAGTTAGGCACACTGAAACAAAAATTGATTCAGACCATAAAATGTCTCGGAAATCAGAGGTTAGAAATTAGCCATAGCATGATAATTGTATCTCGAATCGAACGAGTGCATTGCTTGCCAGTAGGCCTTAATTACTTGCATTTTATTCCAACAGATATGACTCATCTTTAACTGCTGTTCAACAGTCACAGAACTTCTGGTCATCACATCAACTCCGGTATTCAATTTGTCAATGAGATTCCAGAAAACTCCTATCAGTCACACTGCATCACGATCTGTCATATTGTCGTTCTCATCTGTCCACACGCTCTTTTTCTCGGCATCTACCCTCTCGTAGTAACATATCTAAAATAAAATCTCTACCCCACCTAGCCGGAATGCTAACCAAAAATGAACGGGCCACAAATAAATTACGTTAGAATTGTTGCACATAAAACCAAATTCAGCGACATTCTTTATTTTATACGATATATAAAACCATATATTTGACGTAAGAATTGCGATCTAATGTAATTTGGTTCCAACGACGGAGATTAACAAACAATTGCTTGGGTCAAATGTTTAATCTGCATCTCGAGGTGTGTTTTGAAATGGTCACATAATTGTAAAGTATCGTTGGTTACATTATTCATTATATACTTAATTCTCGACGATCACATTGACAGCTGATTCCGCCTGTATCCCTTTTACGCAAAGGATGATCATGCAGTTCTGCTTTTCGATTACATTTACCACACCTCAATAGAAATATGCCTAAAACTCAACACACACACCGTTATTGACTAATGAAAATTGCTGACCCTTGCTGATTTCAAGCAGTGGACACAACCAGAAGAGCGGCTAGATCCACTGGAGTCCTGAAAAGGATTCGTTGGCGCTCTAATAGAATTCCTAACGGTCGCCACAAAAACCAGGCCCGTTGGTACATCGTCTATACAATCATTACCTCTCCCTGGTCGAACCAAGAAATGAATGTCACAGAGGAATTTCTCCTAGCGAGAGTTCAAAAGATGTCCCACCGCTAACATCTGGGATAACTATAAATCATGTTGAGTAACCTTTGTATAAAATTAGTGCGAGATGATAAACGGAGGATTTAAGAAAACGTGGCACAAATTTATTTTCGATCCAAAGCTCCTACATAAGCATATCAATACCACCAGAAAGTGAAGTGAAGGAGTACTGGTACCAAAGCATACAGAACTCGTTTCCCCTACTACTGCTGAAGCAGCCGAACTCATAAAACGTTCAGCTCTATGAAGTGCTCACTGTAGGTTAAAAAGGAGGATTAGAGCTTTCATACCTTCAATCAAGTGTTCTACACCCCCAATGGACCACCGTCAACTTCAAATCTGAAACGGTAAAAGCCAAACTATCGGAGCTGCGCAGGAACTCATCTCTTCAGGGAAGGACAAAATCCGCCCTCAAACCCTGTCGTCCTTCGCAGATTACAAATAGTTGCCCATTTACACCAAACAATATTAGACAAGATCTCTCAATCCTGAAAACAAGGTATGGTTTCATCTTGTTGCAAAGGTATCTGCGGAAGTGATCCAGCGAACTACCAGACAGTTACACTTATTTCTGTTGTGTCAAAAATACTGGAATCCATTGTCACTGATTCGCTGATGAAGCATTTCAAGAAGCACATTATTCTTTCACCTGCCCAACACGGGTTTCGAAGACAACGCTCATGCACCACAAACCTGCTACTTGCACGAGATGAATGGACAAGATCAGTCGGCACAGCAGAGGCACTGGACGTAGTCTACTTAAACTTCTCCAAACCTTTTGGCAGTTTTAATCACCATATACTGCTGCGACAGCTCCATAACTAGGGTGTTCGAGGACTGTTCCTAGACTGGATTGAGGAATGTTTCATTAACGTACCGTATTGGTTTGAGTCAATGGTTCTCTATCGGGACCGAGTGAGGCTGTCTGCGGAGTTTCACAATAACCCGTACTTGGTCCGTACCTGTTCCTGGCATTCATGAACGATCTACCAGCTGTACTTGGAGAAAATACACTATTATTCGCCGATGACGCCAAAACATGGAGGACGGTAAAATATCCTGAAGATTATGAAACCTACAGGAAACTCTCGAGGCAGCTTACCAATGGTCCAATTCAACGTTGGGAAATGCCAGGCTGTATCGCTGCACCACAGGATTCGCTTTCCATGCTTACTTGGAACACAGCCATTATCGCGTTCTCTAAACAAAAAGATCTGGGAGTTATCGTTCGAGAGGATCTGAGATGTTGCCTCTCCAAAAGAGCCGTCTCGACTGCAGGCTTTATTCTTCCAGCCTCAGAGTTTGTAATACCTGCAATTGTCTTCCACCTCAAGTTGTTTGTTCGCCAACCGTCGATTCACTCAAGTCACGACTGGATGAAGGACTGAAACTTTTAACTGGTCAGCACCCTTGAGTTAACGTCAGAATTTGCTATTTAATTGTACTACCAACCGAATCCAGTGTGTGTGACGATCCTGTGAGATTCATTAAGCATGGGCTTCGTCATTTCTGCTTAATAAAGATTTGAATTAGCAATCGTAAAAAACACCTCTATCTTGGAAAATTTACACATTTGACGGTGATCATGTTTGGATTAACCCATTCCGTTTTCTACAGGTACCAGGCACTGTTGATAATATTGGTTGTGGGTCTCACTCTTAAGGAGATCCATAATTCCTCGCTAGTTGAGTGCATTTAAATGCAATAAAAATGTGTGTCATAACCGACAAATAGCACTGGACAGATGTTTTGTCTTGTTTGTGACTCGTCAACAATGTGCACTTTTTCTGTCCTTGTCAGGACTTGAAACCACAAACTTTAGGGTTCCGACTTTAAACCGTCGCCCTTGAGCTGCTCAGTATACATGGTTCACTTTCCGTTCTCTGAAGTTGTCACTGTGCCTCTGCGAATTAGAAAAAACATGAGAGTTGTCAAAGCTCATCCCGCGGAGGTTTTGTACTTATCGCAGAAATTTTCGAGAAATTTCATCTGGTGGTCTTTTTGACACGTTTCCTATGATATATGTTACCTTTGCGGGGTGTATTTGGCAGTTTGTGTATACATTCAATGTAAATGAAATTTATTATAAATGAAACGTATCATACTTCTAATAATAATTGCACCTGAGCCGTTCCCACTCGACTGGCACAACCTCAATCAAGCTGACTCGGTTCGTGTGATTAAAATAAGAAGATAGTATAGATCAGGAGTTGCAGCCAAATCTCAGTCGACTGTTACACGTCTGCCGTAAACCTGTTCAGGCGCACGCATAAATCAGAAGCAAAAATATTCCCGTTCGGTTTATTGACACTANTACATGAGGGGTTTTTCGCGGTGCTACAAATGAAATTACGAGATAAATAAGCGAGAAACAATTTGGGAAAATCGATTTTTCAACAGTTGTGTTCACCATACAATTGATGGTATTGAAGTGAGGAAGGTAAATATCAAATCTGTCTTTTCATTCCATAGTTCCATGTTGAAGCGCAGCTCCCGTAAGCCGCTTCCCAATCAATCTTGTTCCCAATATTATTGTTTAGTTCCCTACTCCAAATTCCCGCAACTCTGAGTGACTTAATATAAAACTTGAAGGACGTATTTTTTAATTATGACGACATTCACGGAAGAAACTATCGAGTAAACAAATCTTCGTATGCTTTACAAATTCACAACAATGAAAGAATTTTAAGCTCAAACAATGCGAATCGTTATTTTTCTCGGAAAACACTATTCATTGAGTTTTTTCATTAAAATCTGTATTTTGTAGCCTCTTTCTGGGAATTGGTGCAGCAGAGAGGAAGAGTTTTGATTTTACCGAACAGAGGACAACTTACCGACCACTCCTGATTTGTTCCATACTGATTATTGAAGTACAAAGGTAAATACTTTTTTAAATTAACTTCAGAGCTAATGACAAATCATGACTACGAAAAGCACAAAATGCTATGATAATATAATGTCGTCCAGAAATGAACGGCAAATCTCTTGAATACGGAGCACATAAACAGAGGGTCAGATATTGGTCAAACACGTGCAACGTGTCTCTNTTGCAAATACATTTTATTTTAAGCCATCATATGTGTATATAAATGGCTATTTTATCTCCCCTTACAATGCATTCAGTTCTCTTGTGTGGACGTTTGAATTTGCGTGACTTTGAGCGTCAATTGATAATGGTTCGAATTCCGTTTCATGAGGGTGTATATTCTGATCAATACACGTTTTGTAGATAGCTTATCTTTCCTCATTAGGTGCACAGTAAATGAGTCGAATGATGAAATTCTTTTAAATTAGGTTGATAAATTGTGGCTACAAATCAATCTTTTAAAATACCTTATCCTGAAGAAAATGAAAATATACTATAATACAAATAAAAATTGACCTTGAAAATTTGACCTTGAGATAGGCTGCTAGTTGAGTGACCGTGAGCAAACGGGAAGAAACATGCTAAATACAACAGTTCCTGTCATCAAAATCAAGAAATCATACACTTTGATGGCATTTGACTAATAGAAGCAAGTGAGTTTTATAACAGACGTTGAGTCTGATTCGGGGTAACATCGTGGTCAATTTCATGAATGAGGTTCGAGATTCTAAGCGAGGGGAGGAATAAATTTGATGAGAGTCTGGGTGTTGCAGGAGTGCGATCAATAACTGTGTGGTATCCAATCGGTCTTGCTTTAATTCCTGTCTATGTTATAGTCTAGTATTCAGCTGTAAGCGTCACTTTCATAGTTTCGCATAGCAATAATCGATATATTCGATGGATGTAGCGGTAAAAAGCGGCTTGCACTTTACATGTGGTTGGACAATGAGATGCACAATGTGAAAGTCCTCGTCTGTGTAAATTGATCAAGGATACAGCAAATCAAAATAGTAGTTTATTGTAAAATTTCAGATTTCCTTCGATTATGAAACAAATCAGTTACACACGACTTTTATCATGCACAAACCATTCATTGTTTAGTGAAACACTTTGTGAAACAACTGATAACCCGTAAGTTGCGTTCGTCCCATTTGTGTGTGTGTGTGGTGGGAATGGTGATAACGTTTTGGGTAAAGGAAAGTACTCTTGCGTAAGGCAAATTGCACGTGTCTGTTCATGTGGCAATTAATCTTAATCCATTAGATTGATGATATTCATTGTACACAGTAAATTACTACAAAACATATTAATCCAAACACTTACATTTTATCACGTCTGAAGTCAGTGGTGAAGCATAAATTTATCAAATGCAAAACTCGTATGTATATATATATATATCTGTTGTTTCTATATGTTTCACCTGTCTTTAATTGTAATGATATTAATGACGCATAGTGTTAGCAGTTCAGATACAAACTGGTTGCAAACTGGACAATCGAATCTCTCGTAATCTGTAAACAACTAAGGTACCAAAGCAAACCTTTTTCAGAATGAAATAATGATGATGTGGATGGTAATTTATATCGTTATATTGCAATTGGTCACTACACGAATAACAAGTTTATCTTTTCTCTTTTATTAATGATATACAAATCTTTGTAATGGCAGTTCACCAAGGGAATATGGTAAATTCAAGTCGCTGAGAGGTGAGATACACAAACCGCAATTTAGTTGGGTGTCAATGACCGCCCCTATGATCGATCTCGTCCATTGGCGCCATCACCTATATATTCGTGACGTGTTCCGTTCTCACGAGCTACGTGCGTGCGACTTAGGTGCATACGTTTTTCCGACCTGCGTATCGTTAATTTACTCGTTCCGCAAATGTTATCCATTGATATCTGTTCAGATCAATCAACCTCACGACCGCCGGCCGACTTGGGCCCGATCTTAATTGGCTGTTAGTTCTATTCCTGCCTTGATTGAAATAAGTTTGATACGATTGATGGCGAATGGGTTAAAATAAGTTTAACCTATCCTGCCTACGGTTCTTCTACTTTGCTAGCGGACTACGGGTCCGATAGTAGACAGTCTAAAAACAAACGTAACAGATATCTCGGTCGACAGAAGCACATGCCAATACTAAATATTAGACTGTTTCCTTACTATTTTACTTTTTTTTCACTCTTTAACTGAATAGCAACCTATTCCAGAACAGCAGGTAATGAAACCAGTTGAATATCACCTTGTTCGATATCTACTTACAAGTGCTTTATTACGCTCATTTTCGAAAATTTCAAAGATTTTGCTAATAGTAGAAGGGGGAACTACATCTTTGCATGGTTTTACGGATGAAAAAATAACTTACATGCCAAGTTATCTATCATAGGAGTAAGAAATTCGAGCAATTCAGAGCGTATCTCGTTAAATCTTAGATACAATTTATCTATAAATTTCGTTCTCGACATATGAAGATTAATGTATTTTAGTATTTGGTGTTCTATCGATCAAAGATAATTACCGTGAACAGGTAGTTGGAAGGCAAAATGTTCCCTGGAGATGATAGGGTGACTTTGTTAGATTGAAAACACTTTTAAAACATGCTAACATCTATACCATTAGGAATCAGCGACGGAACAGCCGGTATTTTTCCACGAACGAGAAAAGCGGGTGCCAGGATTCAAACCTCCTTTCATAGAACACACGGTTGATGCTCTGACCGGAGCAGCACAAATTGTTTCCCTGTTTCACTTTAATGTTTTCTACTTTGATAAGGAGGTTCAGGCTGTTAAGGCATTTTGTCATCTGTATACTGTTATATTTCCAGAAGACGGTTCTGATGGCAGATAGTCGTTTATTGTGGATTACAGATGGGACATCACCAATTTGGCGTGCATAACACAGAAAACCTCATCAGAAACATACCATTACATTTCCTGGCCGCAGGGTGAGGTTATGAACGTATTAATTAGCTATTAGTTATTAGATAGTTATTCTCTGAGATACAGTAAATTGCCCTCGGTGGTCTTAATTTTTGCTCGTGGAAAGTACTCATTAACTATGTTGCCTACTACTCACAAATGAGTAGTATCTCACAACATACTAATACCTCAATCACCACTGATATTTCTCAGCACATTGTTGTTTTCAGGGTGCTTAATTTTCGACAGTCAAATAACCAACCAATTGGTTCAACAGCAAGAATGCACGCTTTTATTGCTCCCCCCCCACTAAAACGGTGTACTACAAAGATCGTGTCCATCCCCTATTTTAAATTTTTCTCCCGCTTCTCACATGCATCCAGTCGCATCGTCCTCTCCTTATTGAACTCATTGATAATGTATCGTATCATCATTGCGCCTAGTCTTAAGCTGCAACGAAATTTGGTTAAATATGACTTTTTCACTCTGTTGAACTTGTACAAATACGATGAACTAATGAATATCAATATTAGATTATCCATTTTGAATGAATCGGTAGACCGACAGTCTTCCGTCGAGTATTTTTGTTCGGTCTTTCACCGTTGTTGCCTGAGGTCGCTTTTATCTTAAATCATCGTATTGGTTCTTTTGTTGTGATCTGCGTGTTGCCTGGTTGGCTTTGTGAGTTCCACTTTTTATCGGTGACCTGGTGGTAACGTCCGCACTCCGAAAATATACGTTCAAATCCCACCACCATCACCATCGCCTGATTTTCCCCATTGTGTGTGCTCAATGGCGACCGCCTTTTGATTGGTCACTCCCCCTCTCCACCCGTCCGCTGAAAATTGTATCAATAAGTATTCCATAAAATGGAAGTAAAATGAAAATAAGGTGTCGGTTTTTCTGGTGTATTAAAAAAAACCGTAACTCATCATCTCCAGGTCCCCGAAATATGATCATGTGACTGCTTCAACTGCATCATCCAATGTGTGTAATGCAACTACTTGATCTGACTTGAAAATAACTCTGCCAGATAAACTACTGCAAATGTATAACTAGCGTCTTGTGCTTGTTGGTTTCTCTACAGATCTCACGGTTCAGACCATTAGTTTGTGAACGAGAAAAAGCCCAGTTTTTAAATTGTTTTCATTGAAACATTCTGGATATTTTGTCGAATTGTGTTGAGATTACTTGGAGCATCAAAAACAAGCATTAGGACTAATGGATACGATTGTATTGCAGAGATCAAACGGATCCCAAAACCTACACGTTGTTATTTAGGTTCGTTTTCATTGTCCGACAGTTTATAACATTCGCATTCGTTATGCAGCTGTTTGTTTAGTCATCATCGGCTGTCGGGTGTTACAGGCATTTGTTAAATGTATGCATTCAGTGCTATCCTGTCGCATGGTACATGTATATGAAGTCCAGGGAGACTTTACAAAAAAACCGTGAAATCGGTCGTGTGCTTCCAGGGATATTTGGACCGATCATTCANCTACTTATCGTAAACTTTCCATAAAAGTTGCTTAATTCGCTTTGTCGGGGATTACTAGTATGTAACCCATTTACAAGCATCTAATCATGGCATTGATTGACATTGATTTATCAGTGGACTGCTTCTGAAAGAGCTGTGTAAAAATGTTCACCCATTATTACAAATGGGGTTATTGTGACAAATATATTTTGTTTTTTTATTACACACCCAAGTGTGATGAACAACAGACGGGGTGGATCCCATACTCACGAGGACCTGCTGTTCAGTGGTTGAAAGCGGCAACCTGAGCCCCGGAACTTCTAGTGGCGAACCACATAAGGCCCCGATAGGTTAGGCGTGGTATTGGAGACAGCAAGGCTGTCTACCACCAAAG
>UZAN01047516.1:0-12871 GCA_900618425.1 Echinostoma caproni | reverse complement strand
ACTACTTGCGAATAAAGTTTTCTTGGAAAAATAAAACAAGAATAAAATCACGCATTACTAGATACGATATGATTGTAAGACCGGAAATCAGGCTCACCATGATCAAACATTTGTTTGTCCTTTCATCCGATCACCGAGATCACACTTGAAGGGTGTGTGTGAGGGGTGGGTTGGGGAAACCTTAGAGCTTGCACAAATTGTTTTTGGGCACACAGAGGGGGGTTATGCAGACGAATGCCCCCCGCTTCTGCTGTAGCCAGCATTCGACAGCAAACCTGACTCGATAATCTCCCACGAACTTTATACAGGGGTTGGAAAGCCTCGGACATGTCTTACGATTGCGTCCAATAATCTTTTTTCAATGATCTCAGCTGATGTGTTCCCTTTGAACGGCAAAGAAATGTACACGGATTTTTTTCTTTGCCGTTAAAAGGGACACATCAGCTGAGATCATACAAAGAAGATTATTTGACGCAATCCATAAGACTTTCTTTACATCCAAGCTTCGTGTGTTTTTCACGTCCAAGCCAATTGTGTGTCTTCAACTGAAGTACAAAGTTCCAAACTCTGAGGTCTCATTCTGTGTATACTCATTTGCATGTTCCTGTAGAACAACGTACATAGGCCGCACGGTCAGGCAATTGTTCGAACAGATTCGTGAACGCCGCCCTGCTTGACTGAACACCGGGACGATTAAGTCACTCACCAATGCAGTGGTTTCCCATCTAGCTAAAAATAATCACACTGTAGACGTGTCCGAGGCTTTCCAACCCCTGTATAAAGTTCGTGGGCGATTATCGAGTCAGGTTTGCTGTCGAATGCTGGCTACAGCAGAAGCGGTGGGTATTCGTCTGCATAACCCCCCTCTGTGTGCCCAAAAACAATTTGTGCAAGCTCTAAAGTTTCCCCAACCCACCCTCACACACACCCTTCAAGTGTGATCTCGATGATCGGATGAAAGAACAAATGTATACATGGTTTGCAATCCAATTCCATCTCATACACTGTATAGTAGTTCACTTGCAGTTAGGGCGACGCAAACGTACTTTTTCAAGGGAAAAAGGTATCCTTTGATGAGAGACCGCTCGAAAGCAATCAAGGCTGAACTGCGGAGAGTAAACGCCGCTTATGTGCATGCACTGCTGGCAAACAGAAAGTGTCGGGATACATGTAAAATGATGTTTGAGTTCTGCGGCCTCAAAGCGAAGGGGAATGTTCCAGCTGCCAATGTGAACGATATCAACCGCCAGTTCAACAATGCTGAAACCGATACCCCTATTCCATTCACAGCAGTTGCCCCCTCTCCTGATGTTGGTAATTTAAGTACTGATCAAACTGAAGTATTCAAAACCTTCATCAACCTGAGGGCTAATAAAGCATGCGGTCCTGATGGACTGCCACCTGTTGTGCTCAAAGAATGTGCAGCCTCCCTTTCCCCTGTTTTCATCAATCTACTCAACCTCTGTTTTACTAAACATTGCATTCCGGACTGCTGGAGAGTGGCTTTTATCACACCAGTACCCAAAAAGGGATCCTCCAAATTTCTCCCGATTGCTTGCACTTCTGTCGGTTTGAAAGTCATGGAAAAGATTTTACTACAAAATATGCTGCCCCAGCTGAATGCACCTGATCCCAATTAATTTGCCTACCGCAGTTCCAGGTCAACCATTGATGCGTTGGCATCCCTTATTCATTATATCTCTTTCTCTTTGGACAGGAAATGTAAAGCTGTTCCTGTATGTTTATTTGATTATAGTGATGCCTTTAGTTGTGTTGATAGGTCCAAACGTCTTCACACTCTTTCTGAGAAAGGCATTCAGCCGGAGCTGACCAATCTGTTAAGTAATTATTTCACCCATCGATCACAGTTTACCAAATATAAGGGTCGTAACTCTTCACTTTTACCCTCCTCTCAAGGAGTTCTTCAAGGCGCTATTCTCTCTCCCTTCTTGTTCACAACTTATATTTCTTCAATGCCTACTTTTGATGATTGGCTGCTCATTAAGTATGCCAATGACGTTGTACATGGCATGATGTTTTCGAACTCCTCCGTGTACCCCAAACTTATGAAGAATATTTCACTGTTCACCGACTGGTCTTCACAACACAATCTTAGAATGAATCTTTCCAAGTGTAATGATGTTTTATTTTTGACGTGATGAACTCTTGTCAGCATGTCATTATCAATGGTGAAGATATTTCCAGAGTATGCTCCGTCAAATATCTTAGGGTCACCATTTCCCGCAATCTTTCTTGGTCTTCTCATGTCGTCGAGACATTTCACAAAGTCAGAAAACTCACCTTTTACATTCTTCGTTTGAAGATGCTATCTACCCCAACTCACTTAATAAAGCATTCGTCTTCTCTTGTATCCTTCCCCACTGGCTTTATGCATCCCCTGTTATTTTTCCGGGTCTTTTAATCAAAGACTTCAAACTCATACGCACATCCATCAACCACGTATGTCGATACAGCGGAATATCCCTTGAGTATGTTGTGCAATTTATTTCACAGCACCTTAGGGCTTGCCAGAAACTTTCTACCAGAATAGTATTTGACCCATCTCACCCACTGTACCCTCATCTTAGTCAGTGTATCTCCACATCTAGCACTCGTTCCATGTATAACCATATGGCAGCACGCACCACTACATACAAGTCTTCTATAATACTATACTTGGCACGGTTTCTTACCAACGCTGATCTTGTCATTGGAACTCTTAGACAAAATCTTTGCTAAATTGGCTTTTTGTATATGTAACGTATCACCATACGTTTTGTTACCATGTAATTTCCAGAGAAGAGGGATTGCGTACTAGCTGAATGTTCATCCCCTATAGGGAGAAATAAAGCCGCTTCTTGACTTGACTTGAAACGTAAACCGAGCCAACCGTCAATTATCACAACGAATGACTGGACATTTTCCAAAGTGGTTAGTGATGTAAGTGACACAACTCTGGCCCGATAATCAGGCGATCACAAGGAAACCGAGGTCATCAATTGCAAAACCCATGATAACGAAGCATATAATTGATCCCACTCCTCTTTTAAAATATCATTACGTAACCGCATTACAATAGTGTTTGCAATTATTGGCAAATAATCAGATTACACTAACACATTTTGTGCGCTCAAAATTTAGTAACACCATCGGTGTAGTTGCCTTGGATTTGACCCATTACCTTTCATTTTCAAATGCCCCTATCTATCTGTCTGCAAACGTTCGTTTTTGACGATTTACCATCCAAATGCTCTATATATGTGCCTGTTTGTTTTACGTCAACCATTGAGAAGATGGAACCGAATTGAAACATCTAGTGACCCGTGTTTTCTCTGGGGTTTGATGTCAATGTTCAAATTGTTTTGTGTCCTGATTCTTGTCATCCTTGGCTCACTTCAGCTTCATTCTGCAATATACTAGTCAGGTATGGATTCTGCGACTAATTAACAGAATTAAATCTGCGAGATAATGTTCTCTCAAAATGTGCTCCATTTCTAGTTGGGCCTTCTTCTGGTCATTAAAAAACTTACTCCTCTGTAAATGTTACATTTGAATGGAAAAAACCCACTGGAACACGAAACAACTGGGCCGGAAAAACACATTTAATTCTAAGCTGGGTTCAAATATGATGAGAAACGTTCACCCTATTAGTACAAAAGAAAGATGAACGTAAACTAGCAGAGATTACCCAGTTCATTCACTGTTATGGATATCACATTTTAATGCACTAAATGAAGGATTTTAATGTGTGAATTCGGATAGCCGGTCAAGTTGAACGAGAATCAGCTTGAACGGTTGAACCACGTACAGTGTCAGCCTGTTTCAATTAGACCGGCTAAGAACACCTATGATGTGACAGCAAAAATGATCAATAAACGTTCTACCATTCATTCTCCACGAATCGATTAATACCCACCTGGAACGCACTTGCTTCGAATACTCCACACACCATCTTTGCACGTGGTAACAGACATTTTGAGCTGAGCCAACTGATAACCGGAATGGCAGCTCACATTCAGTTGGGCATTGTGACGCACTCTACTCCCGGGTAATATAATTCCGTCAGTGGACGGTAAAGAGCCTCGTGTGTCCAGTTTAGTGAAGCTCTCGTAGGAATCCGCTGTGATTGGGATCAGGACTTGCTCGCTGGTGTTCGGTTTATGCATCAAAACCACATCACCTTGATCCACGGTAAACAGGTAACAATGACGGTTACATCGAGGTGTGGGTCTGGGCAACCAGACAGTGTGATTGTTCGCGGATCCACAGATCAATGTCGGCTCGGTTATGGATGGTGTGGTATCTGGCGCACAGCTACAGGGTTGAGGAAAACACACGGGCATCATGATGCGTTCATGATATAATTGTGTAACTCGGCTTGGCGCAAAGCACTGAATCAACGCTCGAGTCGTGATCGATCGAACCGCATGCGGTAGAGGAAAATCAAGTGAGTTATCTAAATCCAATGTGAACAGACGGCGAGTAATACGAGTTAACGAAATAAAGTGGTTAAAATCCCACAACTTTGCTTTACATCACAGTAACCGTATCTATCATGATTTGTCCTAGCTAGTTGATGAAACGTACGTGCACTACAATCTAACTCCGACCTGAATGAAAAACACACTATACGGTGAGTGTTTTGATTAGCTAACTCAAAGGTACGAGCTATCGCTGAATAGTCTCAAACACGGTACAACATTTGTCCAGTTCTGCGCAGCCGCCGTCATCACAGACATTTCCATGGCATTCAAATGCTTTTAACTAGTAAGAAATTGATGAATTTCTCACGAAGACAGATCAACACCTGGGATCATGAAAACAGCCTAGTGACTGCGTGAACCGAGTGGGCTAATCTTAACATCCCCCTTGAATGTTGAATGAGCCAAGCACATGACCGTTGTATTTGCAGCTCAGGGTTTCATGTGATCACTCCCAACCAGAAAGCTCACGGTTCGAATCATGACCGAGACTCAAAACATTCGCCTCGGCTGACGTGTTTCAAACCGGACGAAATGGCCGTTTAGTACACTTACTCTCGTTCATCGCAATAGTTTCCACTGAAACCAAATGGTTCTACTTCTAATCGAGATTATGCTGAATCCATGTGATTCTGTACATTGCAAGAGAAATAGAGTTGGCCCCGAACCTTAGTTGTTTTGACAAGAGTTAGATAGCACGTTGCGTTTGGTAAGAAGCTTTAGTTATAGTGGTATCCCAAAATCATCTACAGGCTACAATAAGAAAAGCGCTCTTTCGAATTAACTACTTCACGAGCAGCAGATTTTCTTCGTTCAGGGAGTGCTGGAATAATGCTTGAAAACGGTTTATTCAACGTTAAACCTTAAATCTATTTTTGATGAAAACGAATTATGATAAAACTGTTTAATACTGAAAAAGCTGAAGTTAAAATCATTCATTTAATTAAGTCGGTCGCACGTTTGAAGTGCTTTTTTTGTCTACTTACTGGAAAACAGCACGACTGCCAAATGTTGTGGAATTGTAGACCAGTTTGGCTTGTGGAATGTTCGGAGGAAGTCCACAGTCACGCTCTGAAGATCAAATCGAAGAATTTCGATGCGGTCAGACGTATAAGAATTTGTTAAAACACCAATACTGCCAAATATTACCAGTTAACAGTGCATACCATGTCACTCACCCGAACAATACCCTAGCATTCTATAATCATGTTGAAATAACCTCTGTTTTTGTAACAACTCGAACTTCCTCTCATGCGACAGCTATACACAGCCACTTCAAATCTAATCATCCTTCCGCATAGAATTGAGCCATAGTGCAACTGACGGATCGGAAAAGGTCCGTTTTGAGCTCAAAACACCGGGTGAAACAGAGCGTTTATGGTTGTTTGGTGGTGCGGGACACTGATTCCATACAAAACATGAATTGACTTACATGAAAGACGTTGGTGGTGGCGTCGACTCCCGAGCTACAATCGTTACATATGATATCCAACATGAAACAAATGTTTCAGTAAAAAAAACACAAATACAGTGGTTGTAACGATAGAGACTCTCACCACTTCTCGCAATTCAATCTAACAAAGTAAAACCTTCAGCGCCGGACACAATTTCAGAGCAAGGCAAGCACTGATGTGTTGTGACACTAGCATTCACCATTCAACAGAAAATCAAACGCTATTTTCAATTCAATAAATTTGAGTTGTCCCGGGAAAACTCGAGGCTGATTTTACTTGATTTCTTTTATTTCATCCCGAAACTTAATAAACACTTGTTGGTTGAATCACAGAATCCTCTGAGTGCATAGTCGAATTTTCGCCATAATTGTTTCAGCAGTTATGCATGCTTATTGATGATCCAAAATATGCTCCATTGTTTGATAAATTACACTAAATTTCATTCGCTTTTAATCGATTCCTCAATGAATTTATAAACGTTCGATGACTTGACAAATGATTCTAAACGTTCGGCATCAACTTCCAATTTAGGTAATCTGTGCCCATCACATATGTTTCAACAATCTTTGCTTCATCACACCGGTTTGAGTGAGGATGATTTATCCAGTGTGAATATGCTGCACATTAATTTTGAATGTGATCTTCTTGCGGTTGATTTCGTTCTCTCCTCATACCCAATTCACCTATGGTCATCAACGCAACTGTGCAAAACGAATCGCTGAAATTGACACATCAGACACAGCAGTTGTATCGAATGTTTGGATTAGTCCACTGCACTGTTCAGAGGCATCAGGAACTCTTAATCGTTATGTTACTTTCAGATGATTAAGCCATTCGCACAGGGTAATGACCGTGTAGCTCATAGGTACGGTTTTGAAGTCCCGATTCCAAGGGTTGCGGTTCGAGTCCTGACAGAGAAACAAACAAAGCACTGCTGACCAATCCTAAACAGGACGAAACAGCTATCCAGTTCACTGTTTGTCAGTCATCACAAATAGTTTCATCGTGTTATCGAATATTTGAACACATCATGATTTCCATTCACCAAACATCGCGAGTGATACACTCTTGCTTGAAGCAAAATCTTGGGTGTCATTCTGAGTGTAAATTGGTAATTTGTATGCTAGGTGACTGGCAGAGAAAAATTCACTATTACCTTTACACAACTAAGATGACATTGTAGACAATCCTCACTAAACGCAGCGAGTGGAGTGATGGAAGAATCCTGGCAGTCGCATTGTCGCTGAGCCGCTGTCTTTGGATGTGAAAATTTATCACAGAAAATTAATGCAGTCAATTTATTGCAATCGGTCTACTGCACACGCTATATATGTTAGACGTCAAGTGACACCTGGCATCCCATTGAAATTCCTCGCTCAAAATAGAAACGAATAACCGGGCGGTGGTGGCCCGTTGTTAAAGTTATCAAATTATAAACCCGCGGGGATGTGTGTATTCAAATCCCACCAACACCACCGTCTTACGTTCCCCAATTGTGTATTATACAATAGCCCTTTTTCATTGGTCACTTCCTTCTTCTGAAGATCGTATCATTGTGTATTGCATGAGAAGAAACAAAAATACAAAATTCATTAGGAATGAGTACTTCTTCTTCCGCATACATCACTGAAGTTCAAACCAATGGTTCACACGTGTGCGACCCGAGTTGTATCGAAGTATTGTTCTATTGTTTGAGCAAAACTAGAAAAATGGTTTTGGGAAACACGTATTACCGTTGGGTTGGGACAATTATGTTGTATGTCTTGCGCAATGAACAATATAATGTTTTTTATGACGAATCCCGGAGTTCTCCAGAGCGATTATTCTTCAATACTCCACCGTTCATATTACATGTTCATTTATTCCTGATCAATGAAAGTAAACGTCCCTACATATGAACACGATTTCCGTTGATGAACAAATCGGCCCCATATGGGTAATCCGCGAAACCTTCAAAGCGCTGCTTAAAAATTCGTGCACTCACAACTTTATCACGGTTTCAAATTATTAGGCAATTTACTAACCCTACTTTACTTTCCTTTAATGCGACTAGCTCCTTGGAAAGGACAAGCCGGCTTCAGACACGATTATGATCATGAAGTTACCTGGTCGTTTGGTACGAGGTACGTCCCCAGCGTCAGTCGGCGTTTTTTTTCTATTTTGAGGGAGCACCTCTGGCCTTCGCACAACTTCACAATTGTGAACTGCAAGGCAACACGAAGTAATCCCTCGCCTCGGAAGTGAAGAGGTCAATGGCTTCAGTTTTCAACGGCCAGTCACATCGACCTTTGTCCCGACATCGTCATTGGGCTTATGCGGCTTTTAAACGGGAGCCAGGTGACCAGCCTGAAACCCATCACACCCTGATAGTGCCGCCACTGCTTGTCCTTGGTAGGCCACAAATTATTCACAGTTAACCTTCTTCGGTGAAGGTACCCTTCTATCCACCATCCGAAGACGCACCTATTAGCATTCAGTTCTGCTTAATCCCCGAGGGTATCCAGTTATTCCACAGTGCTCGTGCACAAAAATGTGATTAGTGTGTTACTATACATATACAAAATTGCTGGCTAATCGCAATTTAACACCTGGGGTAAAAACAATGGTTTGGAAAGTTAAACCGAGACCCCAATACCGAAGGTCATACACAATGTCAGTTGACAAATTGAAACCGAACATCCGAGAATAAAGTGATCATTCACTGTGGGTTTCCGAACATTCATGATGAGGGTTTTGAACTCTGAAACTAGAACGTTTGCTAAGCAAAACATCTCATTCGCAAAATGCGAAATGAACAACACAACGTTGGTTGTTCTCAATATGCAAGAAAAGAACTGACCAATGTTTTCTTTTGGCCTGAGGTACAAATTATCGTCTCGAAAACATAAAGACCAAAAATGAATGATTTTTAGTCTGAAAGGGCAATCCTTTTAGATCCGCGGTTTTTCTAATTCTATACTCATAAACAAATTTGCCATTCTTCAGCCTCTCTGATATTTTGCGTGCGCAAACCCACGGAAACGTTTCTCTTACTTCTGTTCGCTATTCCGACGATACTACGATGAAGTTACGAAATTATTCAAAACAATCTGATCTGAATGGATGTATCTATTTAATGAGAGTAACACAAATTAGTTGAATTCAACTCGTTCTGTGATCATGATGCTTGTTCATGCTCCCATGAAAATGTTAAATGGAACTTGTTGCACAAATATTCAATATAAGTCACTACTTATAAGGCGTTTTCAAACACACAAAGTTGATGAAAGATTTGCTTTTAATTTGTTCAGCCATAGCAGCACATGGTATGTAACTGAATGGACGAAAACCCTTAATGTTGATATCAAGACAATGTAAGAGAATCCCAATAGCAATGATGGATGGATGAACCAATTTTGTGTGGACAAATACACAGGCAGAACCAGTAGTCCATTATCACAAAGCATTCTTGAACGTATTCTAACGTGGTTGGTGAAATATACCTATTCGACCTCAACTGAATCCGCCGTAACTTCAAGTAAATCCAACCAATCGCATTCCATTGGAAACCCCACAAGATGATTGGTGTTTCAACCGTCAAATTTCACCAATTGGACCGGGTCTTTCCAAACCCCGTTCAGTCCGAATGAACGGACTTCTCCGTAAACAAACAAAAGTATTTTATGAGTGACTTAGCAAGCGAGAATGAATATTTCGGTGGGGTGAGGTGGGCGGTCCTCCCGCTCTCCCTCCCCCCATCCCACACACACGTTACACCCGGGAACATTATGTACGTGATTGTTGATCGTGTGTGCGTCATAGATACGAATGAACGAACCGGGAATTAATTGTCCTTTGTCGGTCTGGTAAGGAAGCGAATCACATCAAGATATATCGATAAGTCGGTCACCATGCCCAGACGTGAATGCGAGTATGATTCATAGCATGAGTGGAGTCAGTGTAAGCCCCCAATAAGCCAATGAGTAAATTCCATTGAGGCCGAGATTCTCTTGAATAAAACCGGTTCCTTTGAATCAGATGCGATTGCTTACGTATTTCTGACATTGAAATGCACGCTTGACAAGATAGTCAACAACGGTAGCAATGATGAACGAAGTAACAGTATTTCATCTGAATGGTAAGATTAAATTTGAACCTATACCTCATGTAAGAAAAATTATATTTTTCTTTGTCATTCCCCGTCTGAATAATACATTCAATCCACTATGACAATGACAACAATCTGTTACCTGTGGCTTCTACCTTCGCTACTCAGTTTCATCGAAAAGGTTCTTGTATTTATTACTCAACCCGTTACATCTTTTCACAGACTGGTTACATCTTTGCGAACACTTACAATTCAGTGAATAAGACAGATGGTGATATGAATGAGTCACAGTTATCTATGATCCTACAAGCGATGATAACTCTGCACTGTGCGCTCCATCGGGTTTTAGGTAGAGGTCCATAAAACATTATACCCACGGTTGTTTTAATACTGAATGTCGAATAATAGAAAAGGTTCAATGGCACCGCCGCTGTCACTTTGCAGTATATTTCCTGTGTGTGTGTTACGACGAAGGATTGTGTAAACGAGGTACATATCACAAAGAAGCAAAGCAGTGACATATTTTCTACTCTGAACTCAGCTGGGCGGTTATGTAGGCATTTCACATTAATACTCCACTTTTCGGGAATTCACTGGCACTTTTCGGCTTACATCCATTCCGCTCTGAATGTGCATTTTTTCACAGATAAACTTGTCGGTTTTTATTTTAGAGGAATGAGACAATTGTTTTGTTCGCACGAATACCGAAAACTCAAACTTGATGCGTTCGGCCAGACCAGAGCCGAGGCATGGGCCCCGCCTACGCTTAATACGCACACGCTCTACCAGCTGAGCTAAAAGACCGTACCGATATTGACATATCAGTTGTGATCACGCACTGCCTACTGATACGGTTTAATCGAATACATGGGCAAACCAATGGCAGCTGAACGTTTTTTCTCAAGAGTGTGTTTCCAGGCTGATGAACCACGGGGTATGGCACGAACAGATAATTAGGTATTGTATCATGTCAGTTAGAGCAGGGTGGAAACTTTGCTCTTACCATGGCCATAGCAGTGATTGCCCTATGTGATACCTTTTAGACTCTAACCATTTCCTTACTTACTGTCTCACACTTTCACAATTGTTTTAATCATTGTTGTCTAACATTTCTCATATCATGTCCAATTTCTACATGTTGCCCGGCTTTGCCCTATCCATTTATCCTGATCCGATAGCTTGTTGTCCACTGAACATTTTGCGCACACATTCATTCATTACCAGCTCAAGCAAATTAGGTGCAGTAGGGCTGACGACAGATGGGCATACGCAATACGTGCCCTAGTCAGCTGAGCGTACTAGTCCGATTTCGATGAGATAGCCGGTTTATCCCTGATAAACACGCAAACACATGACGACCGGCCTCAAGAATACTCGTTCGCTCCACCCAGCTTAGGATAATTTACCTAAACACCGATAATCGAAATACGTCTACGAAAGAATTGAATAGGAATCGCGAACGCCACTACTGATGACGAACGGCCTACTTAGTTCGTTGTAGTCCCTCACCCGACCTGGAGTGAGTAAAGCGACCACAGTGAGTGAGAGTACTACTGGGGCATTCCTTTTCGAAGAAGGGAACCCACCTGAGCGCCGCAATAAACTTATTCGAAGGCTCGTTTAAGCTCAGTGCTATTTTGTTACCATCAAAAATATTCATCAAATACCAGAAACGGTGAGCTTACTGTACAATGAAGAGAAGAGGAAATGTAATATAATGACGTATTTTTGAGTCATTTCTTCCTCAATATGTTCAACACTGACAATGGGACGAGGCTCGTAGACATGAGATCAAACAGATTGATGAAACCAACTTAAATCTACATTGTTCAAGAAATTCCGGTGTCGAATACCAGTCCAAAAGGAATTAAATCATAGGTGCCATCAATGCGGAAGGGTTGTTGAACTATATTCTTAAAAAAGGATACCATTACTCCGAATTGTGTCTGTAATAGTTGCAAAGCTCATTGATCAGCGTTGGGGTCGACTGAAATGATATGCAGCATTACAAAATGTTACATCAAAACGCAGCTTAGAATTCAACATTCCAAAATGATGGTGGGTTAGAATGGCTTGTTTGGAAAAAATTCTTGATGATGCTTAGCCTCAAATCACGAAGGATCATTATCAGCATGCATCTCATCATGTTTGTGTACATTATCCGATAGCTTTAAAAATGCTTCATTTTCAGTAGGTTTCAAAGTTGATTCTTTGTTTCAATCACTGAAGAGTAAGTGAGTGGGAGATATAAGTCAGAAAGTTCTACCACTCTTGAAGTCAATATGCCGAGTACCTGAGAAATTTCGTAGAATTTAGAGCACATTAACTACTACAGTAGGATGGGTTTCCATTTTACGTTTTAGATAATTTCGTACAGAAGCAGGCCCTCGGTAGACAGTGTTTTTCAGGGCACGTGCTGAATAAAGGCAAATCAAGACAGGCTGTTCGAGCATTGGTAAAACAAAACGATCATGCAAAACCCGCAGACTACGCTGGGCAGGTCAAAATTTTGCATTTCGTTGGGGTACAAATGGTGAAAACTATCAACCAGTTTAGTCAAAGTAATCACCAAAGCTATCGCATCTGATTCAAAGGAACCGGTTTTATTCAAGAGAATCTCGGCCTCAATGGAATTTACTCATTGGCTTATTGGGGGCTTACACTGACTCCACTCATGCTATGAATCATACTCGCATTCACGTCTGGGCATGGTGACCGACTTATCGATATATCTTGATGTGATTCGCTTCCTTACCAGACCGACAAAGGACAATTAATTCCCGGTTCGTTCATTCGTATCTATGACGCACACACGATCAACAATCACGTACATAATGTTCCCGGGTGTA
>UZAN01047515.1:0-26229 GCA_900618425.1 Echinostoma caproni | reverse complement strand
GCTAGCGGTGGTTGATGGCGATGAGGTCCAGTTCGGTGAGCAGGTTGGCGGTCTCCATGTAAGTCGGTGTCGTTTCTTGTGCGAGGAGTTCGTGCTTGATATGAACAGTCCGTGGTCAGTGCAAAGTTAGAGTAGGCGTTCTCCGTGGTCAGTCCGGTTAGCTGGGATTGCATGTGAACCACCAAGTATCCTTTCTGATTCGTCCAGGCATCCTACTTGAGCATTAAAGTCTCCAGCGAGTACCACGATGTCCGTTGACCGAGCACTTTGGAGCAGTTGAGTGAAGTCCTTGTAGAATTCATTTCTGGCGAACTGCATACAGTTTACAGGTACACAGCGGGAAAATAATNAACCGGTACCCTGGTGTAGTTGAAGTAATATTCTAGCTCAAAACTCGTTCTTCAAGATAGGTGCCAAACGCCGTACGATCGACGGAAATACGAGCTAGTTGTGGAATGATACTGTTCCTGCGGATGAATGTCCGCGACTAGAGGAGCGCAATAGGAGTTCTGAGCGTGTTCGACATCTGTTAGACTAGATAGTTTCTTGATGGAACTACCCTTCAGCAATAGTTGTCTTGTCGTAAAACCTGTGACGTGCGTAAAAGTATCTGAAAACAACCGAGTGGACTTATATTTTCTGGTTACAAATACCTAGAGATTTTCTATCTCTAAAAGGACGGAGCAACGGAAGTCTGGATTGGAAGCTGATTTCTGCATCATTTCTATGCTAAGAACAAGTGCGAAGTTAAACGAGGTGATTATGGATTAAGGATGAACTCAGAGGATGTGGGTGCCCTACTAGATAAGCCAGAAAGAAACATTCGAGCTAACACTGAATCATGGATACGCATTTAGCACCACCGAAATGATAAATGATGTGATCGACTCCACTGATGTTCACAAACCATTTCGCCGTATGTATCGGTTCATAAATAGAAGTAAGTCGCTCTTATCGTTATCTCATTCATGTGTGCAGCAGCACATTCCTCCATCCCTAGTCACATGCTTGCTTATAAATAGAATAAAAGCTAACTCTTGGACCAAAATGCGCTGTGTTGTGCCAAATCGAGTGTGGTGTGAAGCGTGAAGCAAGTTCACAGCTTTATTTGCAAAAACGAAATGTTGTTGGCCGAGAGGAAAACTCCTAACTCCAATAGAAACGTTTCCTTGGAAGCAATGTAATCCCACCGATATGTGATATGTGGCTAGTTTCAACCGATAGAACTAGCAAACATTCTTACTCCGAGCTTAATACTCCAGGAAAGTCAATGCGGGACGCAAATGAACTGCGTCTAACTGATTTGACAACAGTGTTTTAAAGCCCAGGAGAAAATATGCAGTATCATGACAAGTGGATAAACATCAGCTGGGGATGACTTGGGATCGGATTTGAAAAAAATATTAAGGAAAGGCTAACGCGTATCTTGTAACATTAACAAACATAACGAAGAGTCTTCGACTAACAAAAATGTGATTATCTTGAAGTGCACGTTGAATCTCGTTAAAAGCGTCACCTCACATAATGTCGCTATTTAACCGCGCGTTGGCGATATTAGTGGGGTTGGATTCCATTTTTTAGGTAATATAGTAATATGGAATGATGGATCCACCTCGCACAAGGAAATAAACCCTGGGGATCAAATGGCTTGTGTTTGGAGAGTAGGATTTTCTATCATGGATCCAACGTGGAAAATAGTCCATCAAAAAATTCTATAGGTGGTGGAGGGAGTATACCAAAATCAGAATGACATTCGGTAAGGGTTCATCTGACGGGCGACCGGAAAGCTTCTGTTGGGTTGAGAAAACTTGAATAAACAGTGTTCCTTCCATTTACCAAGATAGATACAACAGAACGGGGACGAGGGCATCAATTGCGGATAGAGTTGATCTGTAGACCAACTAAGGAGTGTCTGGCAATCGCAGGAGTAGGGAAGTGCATAGGATAAAAAATATCGCAGCATGAGTTACAGATTGGCCTTAGTTTGTGAACCTCTTCTTTTCATTTTTGATTGCTTTTATTCAATACATAATGATACAATTTTTAGGAATGGGGAAGTGGCCAGTCAAAGGGCTGTCACGCAACACAGAATGGGGAAAATTAGGCCATGATGGTGGAATATGAACACATGTCCTCCTGGGCAACATTTTGGTGATCTCTACCACTCGGCCACCAACCTGAGGAGATTAGCGTGNGAAGGGAATTGTCTGGCACAACAAATACATCATATAATTCTCTTTGGATAGAGATTCAACTTTCATTAGTGCATTGTCCATCCAGGGAAAGGAATGCACACTAAATTAAAGAGACATTCCATACAATTGGTTTCAGATCGAGTTGAAATGGTTTGAATCTTTGGCAAAGCTTACCGTAGTGTATAGATGTCTGAATGACTACAACCAGTCTAGTGTTAAATCTTTCTTAAAACACAAGCGAAAGAATCGACTTATTCAAGTGAGGAAGCAATAGAGTTTGAACTTGCAGCATTTCGAAACTTGCTGGATATACTAGGTTCGGAAATGAAACCGTTTACTTCGGTTAGTTGCCCTCATTCGGTAAAATATTTATACAAACAAACAACTAGCTGCATTGGATAGCGATCAGAATCAGCTTCACTAAGTAGAAGGGATTTTGGAACGAGATCGACGGTGAAGGAAACAGGATACACACTGTACAGAGTTTAACAGCTTGCCAATGGAACGAAGAGAGAATAGGATTCAGGGTGAACCTGTTTGATCTGCAAATCGCTTGAAACGGATCCCGAGCGACCCACAGGACCACTTGAAAACAACTTTAAGTCATCCTTTCAGTTAATATCAGGTTTATTGGGTGTTAGCATTTCACCAGCCAGTTCTTCGAGATCGGATTGTATGTATTGGAATGGAAAGAACAAACTCCTAGGTGAGTTTATGGGGATCAACTCCATTTTGTCAAAGACTCCTTGCAGGAAGCAATTAATATGCCAAACTGCACACAGTAGCCAACACTAATCTGATTCATAGATGAGCCCTGAATATGAACCAGAAGTAACTTAATGCGGATGGGCTCTGCAGCAGCGTATTTTAATTGTACTATCTTCGCGAAAAAGGAGTGAATATTATAACTGATAAATATGTCCTGGAATTTTTGAGGGGGTGATGAATTTTGTCAGCCTGCATACTTTCGCTTCTCGGTTCAAGTAAAAAATGGAAATGGGAGCTCCAAAGAATATTTCATTTGACATGTGCGATCAAAGGATATGTTATACAGAGCACTTTTAATGTACTGCAACCAATCAATAAGTGTTTGCGCTCCACATAAAAATTGAGTGTCTCAGCTGGTTTCCAATACGGAAAGGATTTAAATCAGTTCGGTTTAGTGCACTTCAGCTTCGAATCCACCGCCTCAGGTCTTTTCACCTTAATATAGGCCCAAGAATCACAACAGTTATACATTTGGTTATCCTTTTCGTAGGGTTAGCTGCATATGTAATCCTTTGGGTTCATTTGTTTCATACACTATTGAGTTAACTATACACTGCAACGAACGCTGTCAGGGGACCAGCACATTGACAGTTCGATTCTAGTTCTCGAATAGGCTAATTGTATTCCAGCTTTAATTCGTTCCAAACTTCTGTCTCAGTTAGTTCAGGTAACCTGTGCATTCACCATTGTGATTTATTTTATTTATTTACTTAGGCAGGTAAAATTCCTACCTATGCTTTTTATTAACCTTCGCATTACGAGTTGGGCTCATATCAATGCTACTTTAGTGACCGCATTTCTTCGCACGTCAATATTATGTCGCTCTTATATCTCCCTGTGTTAGACTCGCAGACACTTACGTGTGTGTGTGTATGTGGGAGGTGGGGTATTCATCGGGCGAGATGATCTGGAAGACAACCTCCCGGTTGGATTGTTTTCCTTCAGGAAGTCTAAGCAGATTAAGTCGAATCTATGTTTATTTTTAATGCAACCGAAAACCGTTAAGTTTGGTGTTGTAATCGTCAACACGAATAACATCAGCTATTCAATTTCGGAATAAATCCAGCAGAAAAACTAGTTTATGTCAGAAATGCTAGTGGAGCATCATCAGACAGGTGAATGCAAATGAGGAGGGGTTTCACAATGAGTTAGATACAGTAGAAGATTGTGAATCCGAATGAGTCACAACACTTCCTTAGAGCAAACATGACTGATCAAACAGACCTACGTGAGTAGACACACTTGCGCAGACATGGGCATGCTTGACCCGGTCAGTATGAAGTCGGCCTGATTCTGTGTATGTTTTTGTTTGTGAGGTGTGATGTAGAAAAACAATGCATAATAAGTCCAATTACTAAGATTTATGGTAATCGGCGTTTATTATATAAATTATATGCCGGATACGAAGTGGTTTACAGAAAACGGAGGGTAAACCTCGTAGTCAATGACATGCTGTTGGGAAATTCAAGTGAGAATCAGTTGGTTAATCCATATAGAGCTATGAGCAGCTGAAGATATGGGAAAATTTTCTCTGTTCAAAGAAAAAATCATGGATTGGACACAGCACTGGAAAACACTATGCCCATCCAGAAAATCATATGCAAGCACTTTCAGATCGAATCTAACCCCTCATCAATATCATTTGATAATCCTAGAGGCTAGTGCCCAGATCAGAGCGGTGTTATGTTCGCAAAAAACTTATGAAGATGGGTTGTGCTGTATAATGTATAAGGATAGTAAAACACTATCTAATCAACTACCAGGAGGGTGGTATGCTTGTGCTTTACCCGTGACGTCCCACAGTTCCTCAGCTGATACGACCTAACCAAGCCAAAATAGTTGTTCGGTGCCTGCCACGACGAAATTCACTGTATAATCCAATCCAATCTTCCATCATTATCATGTGTCGGTTGAAATAAAACACTAGATATGAATCGGATAGTCAATGCCTTGCTTAACATGAATTGTTGCCAAGGTCGGTTGATGCTTGCATTTATACATACAGATTTTGTGCAACTTTATAAGCGTGCATTTTACTGAAAAATATTTTCATTACCCTCAGAGTAAGAGTTCAAGTGAACGGAAACTTGAGGTGACGTAACCGTAGAAGACTGGAATGACTAGATTTTAAGTTTTGAGCCTAGTTCTTAACTCACGGTATCTATTGCCCAATAAACATGTTACGGGTGCGGTGATTGTATCGGGATTTACAACTGGCCCTGGATGTCAGTAGTATTTTGATAGGCACACATTGAAGAGGTCTTTGGTTTCATTCTAGGTCTTTGGATAGAAGTGGAATATTGGATTCCATGTGCAAGTTCGACGTAAATGAACTAACGGTTGGACTGCTGACCGGCAATTCATCTGTTGTAAATCCACAAGACGGTGCCTGGACGGGGATAGTCATGCAATATGAATAACGGTCATGGTGTCGGTATATTGGCATACATGCAGTTAACTCTCTCAGAATTCCCACACGCGCACAGGATAGTTAATGGAACTGTCCGACAGTAGATGCAAATTTTTATAGATACCATACTGAACACAACAATTTGCTCCACAAGGTCTTGCTCAGTTTTGACCGTTGAAAGAAACTGCTAAGCGCATCCCTATGCGTACTACTCACAAATGTTGGTAACACCCAACAACACCGAGTGTTTCATGAGAAAGTAACCACACGGTTTCGAATTGCGTGTTTAGATCTTCTATACTTTATTTTACCTCTTCGAATTTCATTCTAGCAACAAACAGCTTCTCGGCTCAGCACTGGACTTTGGATTCAAAATTATAGCTACTCGGAGCGATTAGTGAAATAAGAATAACTTTGAGAACTTTGTGCTTGCAATGGATATAAGTGATACTCAGTAATCTATGAAACCAAACACTCATGATTTACATAAATCTTTTAGTCGCTTGTCGAGGTGAATGTAGACGAGGGAATTATTATCGAAAAACCACGACATAATATCATGCAATCCTTTTGGGCAAAACAAGAAAAACAGCAGGGGGATAAGGAATGAAAACGTTCAACAAAAGTGAAAATGACTTACAGTAGAACCCGAAAATGTTTGAGTTTGCCAACACAAACGAACAATGAGTGCATTTGATCCAAACTACAATCAGTACTGGAGGTTTATCAAGGATAGGTGTCCAAAATACGTTTTGAACTCTGTTCTCAGAACATTATTGCAACGAAATGTAGTGCTGTCAATGGACAATTAGGAACACTAAAGAAAAATAGTGCATCTAGAATATTTGACAGGGTTAAAATGTAGATCTTTGGTTTCAAAGAAGTAGTAAATTTAAAATGGCTAAAGTGAGAGATTCGCAGGGTCATTGGAGGCCGATTTAGATTGGTATACAGCCACATCACCTGGATATTAAATGGGATAGACAAGTGGGTCAACAGGGAGAGCACTGTTGTATTTCGAAAACCGAACTGTTGATAAAGCAGCAACCTGAAGTGTTCTCGCTCTGTTTGCTCGCAATGGAACTGGTTGTGTTACACGCAAAATTTGTGGTTGGTCCCACTAAGAAGAAATTGTTTGTCAATTGTCTGTCACATTCATTAAACCAAAGGAAGATGTTGATAGATGAAGTAGATTTGGTCGCGGAATAGAATCAAATGCATAGGCAGTAAATAAGTGTGTGATAGATATCACTATCGTGTTCGGTAACTTCATAGCTCAATGAGCAACTAAGGGTTAGGATGAGGGTATTTTGTTTGGTTTATGAACAAAGTATAATGTAACCTCAGTAAAAGCGATGTTGCACAGACAGAGGGTACTTAGGAATTACTCGCTCTGTAGTATTACAAATTGGGCTACAGGTTACAAAAGCAACGTAGAAGAACGGCGGAATTGGAGGGTTTGGGAAAGGGGACAACGCAACAAGCTTTGATTAAATGAATATAACCGATACGGTTCATTGAGTTTTGTCAATACCATACCAAATCAGACATAGGGACTGTGCTTGAGAACGGGCGGCCCTTCGGTCATAAGCTTCGATTTTAAGGAAGTTGGCAGATTCTCTGGTGAAACGGGTCCAAAGTCATCACGGGTAGCGGTAAAGCACGAGAACGTGGTGGATATTGACGGAAAGTCAAGTGTGTGAAAAAATGCAACATTTTTAAAACTTTATCCTCAGGGGAACAAGACAACAACTGTATGAATAGACAATATCTGGCACCAGTACCACAGGAAAATGTTGATCAGAACCAGAAAATGTAGCGCAACGGATAAGCTGGGTAGTCAGTGAAGGAAAGAATGAAGAAACAGTATAACTAAGACAGAATAACTGCGAAACAAGCTTTGCGTCGGCTTCGGTAATCATTGCAAGTCAACGAGGGGGGAAGATAACCTTTTATTTTCATCACACTGTATTGACATTCCTCGAGGAAACAAAATAATAGTGAAGATTGTAGATTAAAACATACTGAACATGAAATTGAAGTTTGCTGCATCACAAAGAAGAGTGTGTTATACAAGAACAATTCTGTTTAAACCCGATTTCTAACCTTCGTTTGGTGATGGAACCGTTTACAACGAGCAAACGAATTCGAGATAACATTCTGTTTAAACTCATTTAGTGAAAATGTTTATCCAGACAAACACATTGTTCTAAAATAGTTGTTCCTTGTTTCAACTGATAAAGATGAAATTTTAGACCTGAGAACAAACGTAAATTGTCTTGTATGTTACACAACAGTTGACTCATCTACCCTTTCCACTGGAACAATAGTATGCGCACGCACTGCATTTGTCGGTCGCCTGACTTTGCACATATGGAATGGAAAACAACACACTAACCAGGACAAGCTAGATATCGGTTCACATTGTACCTGCTTTGGAAAAAGATACCTTTACAAGATAAGCGAAAAGCCTTTTAAATGCCAAGAGGTACTAAGCCCAGTTGTACTCTTTTATCTCATCCGAATCCACTTAAAAACATACAAGCCGCACTGGATGGCAAAATCCGAAACGAGACAGGTTCAGCACTGCCTAGCTGCTTCTGTGAGTTTTCTGATCGGTAATGAAAATAATCAATGAGAAAATGGTACTGAAACTGATAATCATAACTCTATTGAGCACTTGGTGATGGGTTATGATTTCTAAAGGACTACTACGTTGACACCTGATGCGAAGATAAGCAAGCGGAGTAGGTCGTTATTACACCAAAAATGGAGTTTGTGTTCTACTCGTACCCAAGCGATCGATTTCTTGTCTCCGGTAAGTCCTGTTCATTCATTCGTGCTCTCCTTCCTGAAAACCGATTATAAAACTTTTTGAAGAAAGTGCAAGATGATTAATGACTGTTATTGCCATTACAAACGTCACATAGCCTATCGGATCCGTATGCCGTATAGAAGTTCATTTAACGCACTGCGTACTGATCAAAATATCTCCCAAATAAAATTGAAAATAATTTTATTCAAGGTAGGTGATAGAAAACGGATTCCTGGATAGCGCGAATGGTTACCGTCTTTCTGATCTAACTAATGGCGTAGCAGTTATCGACGGCCCAAAATAATCTGAAGTTCACCCAAAAAAGGAACGATGAAACACTATCTGATGTTCATTTGTGATGAAAAAGCCGAAAATGTTGAGGGTTGGAAGACAAGCGAAAGATTTCAGAGTTTTAACATTGTGGGACATCTGTTTCACGCTAAAAACACAATTGTTTCGTATTGAGCTCGAAATTACAATCATTTCCATTCTGCTTTGAACCGTGTAACTTTGATTGATCCAAACTGTAGGTCTGTGATTCATTGTCCTGAAACTGTAACACGTAGCTCCTTGGCTTGGTTTATCCCGGATCGTCGGATCATCACATGCTCATCCGGTTAAGAAATTGTAGCTCGATCAGACAGTTGAATATATCCTCATAGGCATTCTTTAAGCTCGGGATGAAACACACGTGTGATATATGTAAATCCTTCCCAGCTAATGTCCCACACTAATGTCAGGGAAGAGACAATCTTCAGGATGTAAACAGTCCAAAGATGTGCTTTCAGAACTTTTTGGTCTCGTGCCCGTTAAATAAGCGTTATGTAAAATTGAACGATACAACCGCTAACAGCGGATTGCACTGTCTTTGGGAGATTCGAACTGCAACATATCTAGGACAAATATACCATCATTACACATAGTGAATTGGCCATAGCCATGGTCACACGCACCCCTAATCACCCAAACCAATGCACATTTGTGAGGACCATAGTGTGAGTAACATCCGATAAAGGCACTGGAAGGTTGATTATTTCTTTTCCAATAGGTCATTATTTCACCGCTCTATTAAACAGTTTGATATAAATTGTAAATCACCGCGAACGAGCCTGTCTTCCTCCCAATAACCAGGACGATTACTCCAACCCTTTTATTTACACTAGGCTGAATAAAAACAGTTTATGTTTTTATTAACTTTTATACCTGAACTCCAAGAGAATAATCTATCCACCTTTGGATAAAATACTGTTAAACGTTGTCTCCCATTCAGCTTATTTTACTTGCATTCTTTAATTTCGTTCGAAAATACTGCCAAACGACGGCCGTTAAATGTCGAAATCCAGAGAAACAAGCTCAAGTGATAAAAATTGCATGTTCTTTGTTTCATAGAAAGGATCGCCTATTTGATCGAATGGGCCGAAGGATATTTCACATAACACATTGACATGGCACCTAAGCTACCTGTGAGGTAAATCGGGAAAGACTCAAGCATTCTTCGATAACTGGCCCAAAAGATTGCAATTTTCTGCACAACGAACAGGCCACCACCTCAGGGTGTACAAAAACAAAATGAATCGGTTTCTGTTTACCCAATTCTATACGTCAGTACTCAGGTTGAGTAAATCCAAAAAACTGATTCAACCTAGCCACCCTGTAGAAAGCTGTTATCGGTTTGAAAGGCAATGCTATTGACAACTCGCAGTCGATCCCGCCGCGCGCCAGGAGATTTAACCATCAATTTACCTACTTGAGATCATGGAAGGCGTAGACCACAAGTGAACTGACTGAAAATCTAGACGACACTGGTCTTGGGCGGTTAATATCGATTTGGCTTTAGAAAGCCCTTCCTAAAGATCGGGCAGAAGGATGTGTATTTCTTGTTATCTGGACCTTTCATGTAAAAACCGATTTGGAAAATGAGTAATTCTATTGAGAGACAAGTATATTTGACCCCATTCCTAGGTGGTTTGCTCATTATCTGTGCAAGCGTATCGCCTTTGGAAGGCAAACTTCGGAACGCTCTTCTGACAAGCCGACAAAAATCAGACTTCTAGGATTCAAATTATGCGATGCAAGATATGAATTATCGACAGGTCAATGTTGAACCTCGCAAGGTTGGTTGAATATAATTAGCGGTTGCTGAATCGTCCACCTAGATGATTCAACACTTGTACTGACCCTGTGAACACCGGTCACCTGACTGATGCATTGCGATGCAAACGAAAATGAGTATATCACCACAGCCATAAAAGCTTCAAAGAACGAAAGCTACCGGAAGATGTACCAACTGGAGGTACTTAAATCCTTCTGACTCACGTTAAGTTACCTGCTGTATTTGCTTTTCCGCATCGGATGGGAATGCAAAATCTTCACAAAGGGTTAAGTCATTTCTATTTGGTTCCAATCCCGTAAAATGCGGCAGAATAGTTTTAAGCAGGAAAAAGATTATTGACCTGATTCACATTATTCCCAAACTCATTGTGGAGATTCTAATGGATCTTTTTATATCCGCCAAAAGCCTGCGTACCAAGTGAAACCATAGCGGTTTCCTTGACAATCTAAATTGTATTGACTAGATTTTCACACCCAAGTAGATGTTGATAACAAGGCTTCCATTCCAAAAAATATTGTGTTTTACAGGGAAATAATGAGTCAGAAGCTGCTAATAGTATGCTGGGTTCAAGTAACAACACCTGTTTGGAGTGTTTCAAGGAGAACCAACAGTGGACGTTTTCAGGGCTTTTTATAGGATAGTGATGTTTTTAAATGAAGGGTTACCGGATGTGAAGTTACCTCAAAACTGTTCGGATTGGTTGGTGATAAATCCGTCTAAAATGCCCTTCCGTCTGCTTAGAATGATACAGACGATAATTAAACCAAAAAGAACGAAGCAATGAACAGGTATATGACAAGCATCACCAATAAATGTACGCCCACATTCAGCAGGCGAAGAAGGTGAATAGGACAGCAAGATTAACTGAACAAACAAATGTATCACTGAGTGTAGAATGAATCTACGCATATAGTATTTATCAGGGTATCTCAATCGGCCGACAGTTGTTGGTGACACATAACATTGCAACAAACACGGAAAAGCTGACAATAACTGTATGGCTGCTAGACCACCTTTATAAATCAGAATTTCACTGGCGCTCTTTTCCAAATTGATTTTGGCTTCACGGAAACAGTAAACGTGTTTCACATGTAAGACTATCTGCGATACTTTAATGCAGTCAAGTCTCTCCAACGCTGAACATGCGTGTATTCAAGTGCGTTAGAAACTTCAGAAATTAGGTTGAGAACGGAACAGCCATTGAGAAAGAATTACTCTTCAAGTTTTCATACAATTACTTCTGTATTGTATAGCATTTGAGAACATTCTGTAAAAAAGGTTTGGGCTAACGGCCTAGAAATAGGCTTCACCTATCTGTATATCATATCTTTGGGAGTTCAGAAAGTTTCTCTAACGAAAATGAACCGTTCGTCATTCAGTTTGCCCTCAGCCCTTTTTCAGTATATATTGACTGCGTAAGAAAACAAGAACGTCGGGAGCAACTGTACTGGCCTGAATGATTACTTTGACTGAAAATAACTCATTCGATTTTGTTTCTCGCTCTCTCATCGCATTGATTAATTCGAAAACTCTATGTTGTGCCCGCTCAAAATGACACACACGCACACATTTATTCACCTGTTTCCGTGTACGTGTGTTGGCGCACGGTTGTGCATACCTACTTGATTCCACTCTATCACGTTTACACCATTCAGATGAAACTACTCGTCAACCAGATATCATGTGATTTATTGCGCTCTAGGCAGAGCTAGTTTGATGAATTTGGTAGCAGGGTGTGCACGTTCCTCGGAATCACCGATGGTCACTCGAAGGAGACCTAGAACCAGCACGAGCGAGAGATTGGCAGTCGTGAATCAATCGTTGTGTGAATTCAACGTGCAGATGTGCTGCACATTGCCATGAGGTTGAATTGGCGAATACAGCTTTGAACGATTCCGATGAGTTCTTTTGTAATGTCTTATTTTTACACCTGCGTGCCGCAGAAATAGCAGTCAGTATATTGAACGCACGGGACTGTTGAGCTAGGTGTCTGCGGACATGTCATCCATGAGAAGTTTACTGTCCGACTCCACCACGCGACCGTACTATGCGCTTATGTGCAACATATTTGTGATACTGTACTTTCTCATAATTATATTGATGACCGATCCGCTGTTCTTCAGTAAGTCTCATTCTATATATGTATTTGAACTACCATCATCACTTTGAAAAAATAACATCCTATTTATGATCAGGTATTTTTATAAGAAATGCTAACTGAACTAAATGTACCGCTCACTGTTGAGCTTTCCTAAATCACCACTTACGGTCTGCTTGTGCGAAACTGCTAGCCTTACAAGTTTTCACCTGGTAAACAATAAAGACTGCATGAGACTAGTTAAAGGCCATAGATGCACCCAACTGCTTTTTACCTATCTTGCATCGAGTTTGAGGGCAAAAGGACCTAGCAATTTGCACTAGTTTAGGTATATTTTAAAAGAAACGAAACCACTTCGGTAATATTAATATGAAAATTATTTTAATTCCCTGTGTGTTAAGAGTAACCGTCAACAAACAACACTGGATAAGAGAATGAACAAAAGGTTGGATGAACACTCTCTTTGCATAAAGGAAGATGCCAAGCTCAACTTCTACTGAGGTCCACTGATTTTCGATTTCTTCAAAATCTTTGAACCATCAGTGTGCACAGAATTCAATTAATCATCTAACGTTACTCAATCCGGACTAAACTGAAAGACACTTATTCAGTCATACAGTGTATTCGATTCCCATTAACATGTTTTACCTTTGTTGAAACTTAAGAGACTATTGCTGATCGTTGAACCCATAGCTTTGAGCATTGATGTGATACTTTTTATTTAACTATGAAGATGTTCACTGGCATACCTGCTTATTGCAGTAGAAAAAAATTACGTGATATATACCAGGTTGACGAGTCATCTGTCCGGGTCAAAAATTCGTGTTTATACTCTGTTAACCAGTAGATGCCAAAGTACAACCGGTGGCTGTCAAACGACTGTAGTTAATGAGGAAGAAGAAGTCGTGTCGAAATAAACCACTTCAATTGTTAACTATCAGCAAGGTACTCTGTAAGCTATTTAACTGATTTAAATAAATTAAAGCTACTTCGGAGTGTGTGCAAATTAATTTTTGTTATTTTTGAATACTGCTCACCACTGAACTGCTCAGTCTACTCAAACTAGGAAATATAGTACACATACACTACCGTACATCACAACAAGGCGCATTAAAATACGGATATCAGCGTTATGAAAAGATTTCGTGAGGCCGGGGGGGGGGAGGTCATCGTTGTAAAGTAGAGAGTTATTCCCCTACGTAGAAATCCGCCATGAAAACAAGTGCCATTTTTCGACCAGGACGCTGACTATTCGATGGGCGAGGCTGAGAAGCTTATCGTTCCGACAACCGTATATTGCTACCACAGCGTTAATTTTTATTGAAGAAGTAGCGAAAATTTCTAAACAGAAGCAGCTATCAGAAAAGAACTTACAACCAACGCATGCAGAATGTTCCACAAATCGTTCGGTTCCTTTTTACGTAGAAGACATCGTCCGCTAAACGAAGTTCTCAGACATTAAATTCACAAATAGTTTCGTCTATTTTCGATAATTCGGATCCAAAATAATCTGATTTCTCAGGGGATTAGCTAGTGCACCTTACGGTTGTCTGCCGAGTTTAGCAATTTGCTTGCAAATGTTTCATCCCCAACCAAAATGACACCTTCGGTGTTGATGGCATGGCAACGATCTGATCCCGGGCGCTTGGGAATACTTCTGAACTGAGATCGCCTTGGATTCATCACATAGTGGGAAGATTGTTCTTCCGTGGTTAATTGGATTCTTGCATCTACTGTCGAATTGTGATATAACTTCTTTTTTCCTACGTCATCTGTTTATTGTGTAGCATCGAAACTCACATGTGCTCCAGTTCGATGTGTCGTTCATCCATTTACTCCGAGAAGTTCAAGCCTCAAGAACCTCTCTGACCTGTAGCAACTGATTCTCGATAAACCAAAATTAAACTTGTATTCTTGATCTTTATGGATTGAAAAATTGACAGTTGGTCATGCATTTTAACTTCTGAATAGTCCTCGACTGTATTCGTCCAGTATGCCCGATATAGTGTTTCAGACAGTCCTAAACTCATGCATTAGGAAAGGACATCATCTTGGTATAACCCAACAAATATTATTTTTTGTTGGATGCCCGAATAAAAACCAGTGGTCATCATTGATATAATCTTAGCAGTATTCTGGCAGTTGCGTTGCTCTGACAATATCATAGGTTTGACCCTGATTGTGCATGGCGGGCGGGGGCGGGTTTGGAAGAAAGTTGGGGATCCCAAAATGCATAAAAACAACTTTTAAATTCCAGTTTTGATCCCTTCGCCACAGAGTATCATCCTTGAAAGTTTTGAATTGGTTTCATGCGTATTTGACCGGTATACTTAGGCCGAGATTAAAGTTGTTTTATGGATTTCATCAATTTTAGTAACTGCTTCATTTATCAGTTGAACCAACCATGGTCAATGAAAGGCTTATTTCAAGTAAAAATTGACGCTCTTTTCAATGATAATTTTAACCTAACTGTGACATGCTTTTCCTCTTACTTGTAAACCATGCTGAATTTACCTGACTTATATTAAGCTTTGTCCTAATAAAGGGTTTTGAAATACATGAAAAGTTCTTCACTCAAATTTACATATTGTGATTTAGTTGGTTAGAGCTCTTTTAGCTGTTTATTTCATCTAAGCACGACATGGAGTTAAAAGAAAGACCGAACTGCACCGCGGGCTTATCCACAGTCGGATGATAGATTTCACTCCAGCTTTTCAAATTCGTTCATTCCACTCTTTAACCAATATAATACACTGAAATATTATTGAATGTTATTTAGTCTTCACGACAATCATAGCAATAATGATAATGATCAAATAATAATAACTATCGACACTTTGACTCTAGCTGACGAACAAATTTTCATGGGAAAACCACAACCTTCCACAATGCTCTACATAATTAGTACATACTCATTAGTTGTAGGGTTTCTAGCTGGGTCGTAATAGGGCCCCGTCAAGAAGTTGTGCAAACGGGAGTTCATTGATAACTGGAAAGACAATGTTTCACGTCTATTTTGTCAGGCAATATTTACCTGAGTCAAGCTGTGTAAGTCCATCACAAGGAATCAGTGAATCTGATTAACAGCTCACCATGCCTGGCTTCGAGACCCATTCTAATCGATGGATACACCTTGTTGTGATTCCCAACCAGGATAGTAATATTTTTTCCACGGATCGGTTACAGGTGTTTGGTGCCTAATTTCGTAAAACGATGCCAGATAGAAGCTATTTCACTAGCTGAGAAACTCAGATGAGTGTACGTTCATAAAACAGGCTGATTATCCAATGCGACCTAGATGAGAGTCGTATCATCATATTTCCTGTTTTAGCCTCTATACCGTGTGATTAGTCTAGCTAAAAAATCAAATTCTTTTGAATGGAGCACTGATATTCATCCCCTTCAAACTGATCTGAGTTCACCTTTGGTACTTAACAGATACTTTTGCATACGGACAACTTCCTGATTCCGATCTGCCTCTCCCCTTGCTTTTAGGTAAGCCAGTGAAAACAGCAAACCAAGTGACCGGCATATTGTGTATTTGTTCCACCCTGTTGACCTTCGTGGCTCTGGTTCTTGTGATCACCGCTGTGTTTGTACTGAATAAACGAAGACAACTCAATGCGGCAACGTTTGTATTGCTCTGTGTCAATTGTGAGTAGTTTAATCGGCATTTTTATTGTTGTAATTTTCAATTTTTATCCAACGATGCTTTTTATGGTGATCGTCTTACTGACCAGCAGATTACGCACGTCTTGATTCCCGAGCAAACCCACAAGTTGCTGGTGCTGTTGCTCGGGGCACTTACGAATGGGCACAGTAGTCATCTTCTAGTGTGATCTGGATCGCAGGGATTAGTTCATGCGTGGATTAATAAAGTAGGCTGGACAGAAAACAATTCCGACCAAGTGAGTTTAATATTACATAATTGAAAACGCTTGCGATAGAAACCTACGAAGGATATGGCTAACAGTGACTGATCCAGTGTTGATAATGAAAAATGTAATATTAATATACTTTTTGGATGTGACATATCGTTCCTTCAATTCACCATTGGTGCCGGGTTAGTTCAATGAAACAGTCAGAGTAAATTTTTTCACTTATAACTGTAGATATATGACAGAATGTAATTGTGTGTTGTTCGTCAGCGTCAACTGATATGTTTCAAATTCCGCCTTTCCCATTTGTTTTATCGGATTCAGTATGACACCTTATTTATTTATCATCTGCCACCAATGTCATACTCGGTATCCGAGATTGAATTACGAAGTCTTTGGTTTTCAACATGGATCCATAACCTTCCTTAGTTTTGGGCGCCAATGACGGTTTGCTCAAACATTCATGAACCAAAATACTTCGGTATTCTCGTAATCCAAGCTGGATGGTCGACTACATTAGTTTCATGGAATACGATTAATGGATAATTTACGTAGGGCGTTTTCTAAGACGTATTTCGCGATTTTGTAATATTTGTTTCAAAGGAAGATTATATTCATTGTTTGTTCAGAAGTGGTGTTCATATGGTATAGATGAACGTAACATCGGACCGGAGGTTGAGTGTTTGAATTCCACCATCAGGGTTTCCTACTTGTGAGCAGTTTAATTTCACCGCTTTGTCCTTCCTAAAACATGACAGCAACTAATCAATTTCACAACGGGAAGAAAAATTAATGGATTATAAAGGTTGTTCATCATGCCTTAGCAGTTTGCCCTACACCCAACTGAAAAATCATCAAAGTATATTACAATTGCTGCTCAGTTATTATCGAAGACATGAGGTGTGCTGTTGAAGTAAATTTGAATGGTCTAATAATTTCCGATGAAATACATACCCCGCGTTACGGTTCCCAAGCTCGATTGATAAGCACTAACGATAAATATTAGCAGGGCTGTATCGCAACACACCAATACATTTGTGGAGGCAAAAGATTTCCTAGGAAATCCTAACTTTGAATAAGATGGCTTCCTTACCGTTAGCAAGATACAAACCTGAAACCCAGTTCAAAATGCAGGTGACTAAACTGCAAGAAGTAATGGGTATGTGTTACAGTCAGTATTATGCTTTCTAATCTCACTAGATTTCTGGTGAAACATTTTATGAAATAATGATATTAAGAGCACAGTTGCGGTTTTTTCATGGTGGTGTGCGGCTGTAATAATTAAAGTAGTAGTAGTACGCATTGAACTTGGAATACGAACAACGCAATACGAATCAAGGATTAGTAATCACAGACGTCATATGAGCACTGAACCACACTGGTACGTGCACGCAATACCCCACGTAAACGAGGCGTGAGGAAAAGGCCTCAGGAGTAGTAGTTCGTCTATTGAAAGAAATAAGGGAGATTAAATAATATGTGCAAGATAAGATCATTGGTTATCCGAGTGTCAACCAATCGCGTTCAGATATTTCTGCCGTTATGCAGCTTCTGTCTGGGCCGCACGGCTTCTGATTAGCTGGAATAATCGACCTATGGTATGTAGTTTAGAAGCTGTGGCACGAACGCGCTTTTCTGACGTCACCCGTGAAGGTTGATGGATCACAGTTTTTCGAAAACTGTAACGCGTCTCTCCAGGACATGTGCCAACCAGCAGGCTGGGATCACCACAGCGGCATTGCGTAGTGATCAAATAAAGAGATATGCTCAATAGTCACGAGGATCCACGGTTCACTGATTAGAACCTAGACCCTGGGACTTGGAACGACTCCATTAGGATAGGTGTAATATTGAACTGAATGAGAGCGAAGTTGTGTTTACTACCAAAAACTGTCAAGACTGTCGGTCATTTATAAATGACTGAGCTATTGAAAAGCTCTGGTTTTGGTATTAGAAAGGTTTAATCTCAATTCTGATGTCCAATAATCGCCGGAAATCGGGAAAGCATATAACGCAACTTTCAGGCTACTGTGTTTGTCACTCGTATTTCACAAGGCATGCAACAGGTTATTCTCATTTCCATAACAAAGTTGTATATGTGCAAGAAGTAAACAACGGTGTTATCAGCTATCCAGTGGTAGAGTGAGTTTTATGCTTGCGTTCTACTTTTGAGGTTTCGTGCTCGACCCTCAGTTGTGTCGATGGATTCTTACCACTGATGAGACGCAACTATATTGGAACAACAATCCAATGCTTTCTACTTCCTCATTTCGCATTTCATTCACTTTGTAAATGATAAAATTCACCACAAAAATTAATGGTATATACTATCAGCATGATGCCCAAATACATCAATCACATTCGTTTTAATTTTGGATCTTATACCGTGAATTCATTTACTTAGTAGCATGAAGATACGTTTCAACAACTGGAATATTCATCGATCCGGGTCTAATGCCATGCATCGGCATCAACGAATTTGGAGCATAGTCATAGCACCAATAAAAAACACCAGTGATTCATTCGATTCCTAATCTATTCAACCGCAAAACAGCCCCAAGAAAACTCCGACCGGGTTTGTTTTGCCATCCCAAGTGTCACACGATCATTGCTCCCGTGACTGTGTCCCTGTCCGCTTTTGAAGCATCAATTTATGGCTCACAGCCAGGATGAACTTACTAGCTGCTAATTGAGACATGCCTCGATAAAAAAATTGATACCAAGATTTGAATGCCATGATCGAAGGCTATGAAGAGCACATTCGGTTTGGTTGTTCAGTAAAAGCAATATGCATCATTCTATACTTTCAATAGCTCAGACCAGAACCAACCAGGATTCTTCATCAGAACACAATTTGTGTGTTGAATGGCAGCCCTTTGCTTGGCCGCTTCCCCTTCCTGAAGATTATATCTTTGTGTATTTAATAAAAGAAAGTAGCATGAAAAGTAAAGAAAAGGAAAAAATGGTTATTCGTTCTATTGGTTAGCAAAACAAATGAGTGATAATGCCTTTTTGAAATAATTAATTTCAGGTTTAACTCGTGTGCTGTGACTGGCAATGATCACTGAATGATCGCTTTATCCATTTCGAGAGTCCTAGAGTGAGATTGCATCCACAAATCTTCGGGTTGGGAGCTAGAACCTTTATCCCTGTGTTTAATCATCTTTTCAGCTGCTTCTCCAAATATATGGACGCTTCACAAACAAAGGTAAAACCAAAATCTCTCACACAGTAAAGGGCCTAACAAAAAAGCTGATTACCTTAACTGATGGTGTTTACAGGCACATAATTATGTACATTCGTGTGCACAGCATGGTGCACCGTTGGAACTGTACACTTTGTTCTACGAAAGTTCTTTTGCATGTGAGAGTCTGTTTCTTGAGTTCCAGGTTTCGCAGTAGAATGGTTGGCGTGATTCCAGTGTTTCCGCATATTTCTCTCTAAATCAGTATAACAAACCCATGGCAGATCACGAAAATCATAAGATACTCACGCATGTGAACTGTAGCTGAACCATATATATTGCTCTGTGCGGGTGGCGGGTGTATCATGAAGACCACGAATTCCACTCTGTGCTGAATGGTCGGCATCAACCAGGTAATATTCCGTCCATCTCTTGTTCAAGGTCGTATGCAAATGGATGAATGTTTACGGTGCATGCATACGTATACACGTGACACCAAGCTTCCAATGTGACAAACTAATTTCAGTAAGCCCAAAGCCGCGGAAAAAACCGGTTTGATCCAGTTGCATTATGTCCGTGTTTCTTAATGATTGCTATTTAACGTCAACAGGCGAACAATAACGTTGCTTTGTTGTCAATAGTTCTTTATCAGCAGTGAGTTCGAGGTCCAATCAAACTGCGTACGGTCATTAGGGATTATTTTTTCAAACATAAGTTGAATTCACTCAGCTGGCCCAACTTTTGCGGGAACTTTCGGTCTTCTAGTAATATTATAAATGTTCTTTTATTGATTATGGTTTATCTTTATAAATCACGAGTTCTTTTAATTAAAATCAGTGAGGTTTGATTTGTGCTATGATCTCTTCAATTAGTGTAACGCCAATAAAACACAGTTCGTAAATTGAATATCCGATATTCATCTATTGTTATCTTCAGAACATAATCCTACACTTAAACGTTTCACTTCATTTTGAAATAGTTGATCGAGTATAGCATTTAACATTTTAGAAGTCGATATTTGGATTATCTTTTATTTTACTCTATGGTAGCAAAACATAGTATCTCAAAACTGGAAATCATCAGAAATTTCACTGGTTTATCTTTCATGCTTTTGTATGATCATTTGTGATGGCGAATTTTTCGGAGATTTGCAATCCTTTAACATATGTCCTAGCTCTTTTTTGACGTTACATAAACAGTTTAAAACAAACAGAACACTCGAAAATATAAGTCTGTCATTTTTTATTCAAACAGAAATCCAACCATCCTGATCAGTAAGAGATACGAACTTTACTTTATACAGAATACAATTTTATGCAAAAAGTGTTCGGAATGCAAAGGTAATAAAGGTGAATGAGAGTGTTGGCGGACTGAGGGGGTGTGCGGGAGAACACAACTTCCGCGCTGACGAAAATCAGTTTACGTCCATCGCGATTAGCGATACGCAGACGGCTCTCTAAACGAGGTCTGGAAAAACTGGACACTTGAGAAACTGGCGCTTCCAGCTAACTAGAAGGTTATTCGAATTAAAAATTTTAATTTGCGCGAAAACGGGCATCTGATCAGTATCTCAGTGAATTTGATCCACAATGTTCAGTTGACAGTTCAAAATAAGAATTTCGTCAACTAGATCAATGTTGCAAACTTTTAAACGGTTCAGTCATCATTGCTGAATGAATGGAGATGCCCGTGCGGCTTCCGAAACCCATCCACACAGATAAATGAAGAATATCACCAGTTCTAAATGCGAGTGAAAATAGTTCTGTTTCCCTTCCGTATTTGTGACAAAACACAAACAAGATATTAACATGGTTCAGTGTTATTTTATAGCCACAGTACATTAAATGTTGAATATTATGTGGTTGATTGCGGATCGATCTTTTTACATCTACCGGAACTCACAATCACGGAGTTTTGATAGCTCCACTGAATGTGAAAAGCTTCGGGTTATTTCTGTTAATTGAGTGGGGCTACATTTAGGCTGCAACTACAAAGCGTTTCAACTTTAGTCCAGACTTTGAAATTGCCAATGTTATCTTTATTATTGCTGAAACCTTGGCATTTCGACCACACCTCAAATCGGAATGTACTTTTCACACAAATTTTCGTGATCGTATGATGATGGTATGTGATGCTCTCAGTTGAATCGCCTTAGAATTCGGCGTGTAAAACATAATTAAGATGCGTTTGGGCTTTCTCATATTTGGCGAAAACATTTAAAACACTAATGCAAATGATGTTAGCAGATGGAGGAAAACTAGACAGCTGGAAAGTGCGTTGCAACAAAAAAACCCACAAGTTTTCGATTTTCTATTGTCGAACATTGACTGAGTTCTATCAGATACATAGTGTTTTTCCCCCACTCGGTAAAAAATCCATTTGTTGTGCTTTCGAAAGTCCCGCTTTTGGAAAATATGATGATCGCGCCTTTAAAGATCTCCACACGTTATGTTGTAGTTGTAATCATCAAACCCTACCAATAACTGAGCATGCACGTTAAGGTTAAGAAGTCTTTTACGAATAGATTTGTAAACCGTCATCCGTTTAACTCAAAGAACTCATCATTAATGGTCTTGTCTTTAAACTTGAAACTACATTTGATTGTCATTTTGAGTGATTCTCTTTGATAACAGCACAAACTATATAAATCTCTTTTATGATGTGTATTCCCCTTTTAGGGATTAATCTATAGACAAAGCGGTTCGAATGTAACCCTATGCAAAAATCCCGTGGCTTTCCAAGATACAGGAAACGATCACAAGATGCATCTCATGAACGGTGAAAGAATATCACGTAGTTGTGCAGGCAAATGGACTTTTCGTAACAAGATCTTTCTCTTGCTCACCACTACTCCGCAGAGTATTTTAAGACTATGTAAGCAATTACAGGCATCTAAGCCAACACCATAGTGTGACAACCACCTACTCGCCGTGAATTGGTAGACAACTGACGGATAACGTGAACGCCAAATTTACGCTTACTACACTTAACAACGCAGGATACAAATCTGGTGGACTGCACAACTTAAAATCGGGTGGTGGTGACCCGGTGCTAAAGGTTAACAACTTACCACTCCGGAAAACATGTGTTCAAATCCCACCACCACACTTTGATTCCGCATTTATTTGCTGTATGACAGCCCTCTGATTGTCCGCTTCCCTTTCCTGAAAATTGGATTATTGAGTATTAAAAAAGGAAGTAAAGATGAAAAGGAGAAAATGGGTGGTCCATATCACTGGATAAAAAAAGGCTTATTAGCGTGTCTTTGCGAGTCAGGTAATTCCACAATATGAGACATCTTTGTGTACAAAATCGAAACGGTCTGATTATGTATCCCAAGTTAATCCAGATTTTGAGTTATGAATTCCTGGCCATTTGTATGAGGATTGCATTTAAAACCCCAAAACATTTAACACAACCAGAACAGCTAAAACAAAACAAACGTATAGCTGCTTAAAATAATCTTTTTCCATGTGCTGTACTGAAAATTGCAATGAGCAAGGCCCTTCCGCATTAGACGGCCAACCACGATCTATGTCAGTCGTTGGATGTATTGTCCTCTGAGCCCGGCTTTGGAATTCCCGGTGCGATTTTGAATCGGAACAACCGATGTTTGTAATCGAACGGAGTATGTAAGCGTAGTTCTGTTTATCTTACTGTTCCGCTGATTAGAATTATTTCTGAAGAGATGACATCGATATCTGTGCAACCTTGTCACTATCATCAAGAGGGACGAAGTCTTGTGACCGTTTGTATGCAGTCGGTTAATTCTCATATGGATTATCCAACTTCAAGTTATCCATCAATTAAAAAGGGAAACTACCTCATGAATTCACTTTTAATTTCACTCTCTAAGGATAATTGCTTTGAGTTCAATTGCTGTGATATTTGAGTGTAGTGATCCTTTTTACTAAACTGAGACCACTTATGACATCAGACGCTACTCCTCGTCCTAGAGTAACTTTATTAGCTGGGTGACATAAATAGAGGGCGAAGAGTTTTCTGCTGTTTGAGAACTTGCGGGTAATCTAGTGCCATTCTAAGGGATGTCGAAATACGTAAGATAAACTAGGAAAGTTGGTGGTAAACGAATATTCAACCGTCGTATCAACATAATGATTATCTAACCCACCCGATTAATACTGTCTGTATGCCAGTTTTGGTCGATATTATAGCGGCAAGAGACTTTACTTCATGGTCAGTCAAGAGAAATTAATCAGATTCTAGAAAATGCCCATTATGACTTGAGAACACACTTTCAGAGGCGAACAATTGTTTTCATTGATTCATCTTCTGTCCTGTGCAGATCATATAAGGAAATGGTACGTTAGACAGTCACAGAAATTGTTCAAAGATAAGATAACCNATAACCGGCTATTATATATATTTGGGTTTTTACGTGTTTCTTATCCGCTTGTACCTCAAACGGAGGAAACTTTGGTACTGAGAGTTGAGGAATAATTTAGAGACACAGAAACTACCCACGGTTAATTCAATATTTACCTAGCAGGATGTTCACCATACATGTACATGGTGAACACTTGAATTGAAGTGCTTTGACTAAATCGGGGTTTCCACTGATTTTTACACAGTCTGATTATTCAAGCACATATATATTTTACATTTTTCGCTTCTCTTTGTATCTTTTTTTTCAGTCCTTTTCGCTCTAGCCGCATGTGTTTTATCCCAGCTGAGGGAGGAGTACGATTCGACTGTGGTCCCACAACCGAGCGCGTCATTGCTCACCGTGATGGTAACCATTTTTCTCACCATCGTTCTGCTGATGGTTCCGGTCACAAATGAAGGGTCACTCCGCAAACAGATGAACACTTAAAGTGAAAAGCCACAGATAAAACCCGATCGATGAATTCAACTGACCAAAAGATGGATTTATAAACAAAAGATTTCAGAATTGTTTCCTTCCGAATATGTGCCAAAAAGAACAGATTCAAGTTTCAGAACGAATGAGAATCTCTTGAGGATTATCTGAAATGGATCATTTCTTCCAAAACTGAAAGAGGGTACACAAACAAATAACTTTTACTGTATTTTGAAAATGCGTGGCATCATATTTTGGTAGCCTCATCATGATTACTGCAGAAAAAAGAACTTGGATACCAATTTATATAGGAATCCCATTGCATTTCTTTGCCAGACGATTAAAAGACGAAGGTTTATGAAATACGAGTAATGTTTTACCAATACTGACAAACAAAGCTTGACTGTCTGTGCCAGTCAAAAGTCCTGCGGCACCGCTATTATATAGTAGATGTCCGATTCATCAGTCAACCAAAAATTTAATAGTTTTCGCAAGACGAAAAAGTACAAGTCAGGCGATTGGACAGATCGAACGACCTCTTGACCACAGGACAGCTTACCCGACTCCCCTTTGACTGTGAATGTCATGGCATAATGTACATGTTCAAGATTTTGTGAATTCAGAGTGTAAAACTTACGTACTATCAGAGTTACATTCCACAGTACCTTATGCTTTGTATTCAAGGTGTATTGACATCGAGAAGAAGAAATCGGTTGCTCGTCTAACCTGGTGATGACCGGAACTTAACTGTGCTATGCGTCAAGTGGCTAAGTCGTCCATCGACTTCAGCCACAAATCGCGTAAACTACCATCTGAATAGACTCCTTGGTGGATCAATCCAAAGTCGTGGCAAAGAATACTTGCTGATTACTGAGGTTGATTTTGGAGAAGCACCATGCTCTAGTAATCATTGATTACTATACTCGGACCACACCATTATTGCCTTCTACAAAACCCTCAGTACAGCAGAAGTTTCATGCAATGTCCCGCGCTAATTATCGGGAATCCTTTCACAGATAAGAATGTGACCGATTGGTATAACTCACTTAGCTGCAATCGTATTCTCACTTCGCCGCGACATCTGTGGTCAAATAGTGGGTAAATTAATGGGACCCGTTCAAATAAGAGTGGTGAAACATAGCGAGCGAGATAAATTCAATTATGTGAACAACATTTGAGGCTTAAACTAGATAGGCTGAACAATGCTCGCACTGCAGGTTAGTTCACTCTGATATTTCTATTAGTGAATCCATTGAATACTGTTCTGTTGAGATAGACATTCTTTCGCTCGACCTGAAACAACCCCTGCATTTCCGCACGTACAACGAAGAATTTAGGATTTATCGACAAGATAATGTGGACACGAAATCACCGCTAGTGCCTTTGGTTGTCACTAGGTTTGAGCCAAACTAAAAAATCAGTTCAAATAATCCATTCCGGATCCAAGGCTATGCTATTCTTTGTGCAATCGACACGCAAAGGAAAAAAAACGAGCAGTTAAGCAAGTTCATTGCTGCTCACCAGTACAAAAGATCACTGTATAAGTGAAAAAGAACAAACAAGCATTTCCAGATATCTCTCTGATTTCAAAATCGGATGGGCTGAGGTAACAACCAAAGCAGTGGAGGTTAGCTTAGAAAAAAACGCATCCATTTTTGCAAGCCGAGGTTGACATCACCCATCCGCACCCACATCGGATTCCACTTTCGTAATCAGAAATATCTTACTTATAACTAACTAACCATAAATTCAAAACCCCGTGCATTTACGATTGAAGTCAGACATAGTGATATTGACACACACACATGCATATACACATACACACATGCTCGAATCACATTCGAGTTCTATACGATGTTGTAGCGGATCTTCAACCGACAGTTTCGCAACGGCAGTTTTCTTTTCTTACCTCTTGTTTTCTCTAAGCTTCTTGATAGATCCATTCAAGC
>UZAN01047514.1:12399-23965 GCA_900618425.1 Echinostoma caproni | reverse complement strand
CCTCGGTTACCTACCCATGAGGCAATAAACCCTGTTTCTCCGGTCGAGGTACTCCAAGGTTTGTGGAGACTCAAGGCCAATAAGGCTCATGGTCCCGATGGACTAGCACCTTATTTGCTGAAAGCCTGCGCCGACCAGCTTGCGACACCCATCGCCTAATTGTTCAGTAATTGTTTGTCATCTGGAACGATCCCTGATTGTTGGGGGTCAGCCTGGATCATACCAATCCCAAAGAAAGGATCGTCAAAGTACCGTCCCATTCCCTGCACATCTGTTTTGATGAAGGCTTTTGNATGATACCCCACTGTAACGCCCATGACCCTTTACAATTTGCTTATAAACCCCATTTATCCACACTTGACATCGCTGCTCATATTGTTCATTCTGTTGCAGCTTTCTTATATCGCTGATACCACTCGTTTAACTTTTCTTGATCATACAAACGCTTTTGGTTCTCTCGACCGAATACCGCTTATTGATCGTCTTTCTGCGTGTGATCTAACTCCAGAAGTCTTGAATGTACTAATGGACTACTTCTAGCGTAGGACCCAGTTTACTTCACTCCATGGTGTACAATCTTCTTCTATTAACATTGAAGCCGGTGTTTTTCAGGGTGCCATTTTATCCCCTTTCTTGTTTTCTATGTGTATAAAATATCTCCCCGTTCCCACCAACTTTATTGCTTGTAATTATGCTGATGATATTGTGATTGGTTACCCAGCCCCTAGTAACTCGTCAGAATATTATCACCCACCTCAGGGAAAAACTCGCACTAATTTTTGTCTCATTTACTAAAGTGTAGAATTTCTTATATTTTCTTTTTTGTTTACAATTGTTTTATCTAACCTCTGTAAAAATAGTAAACTGCTGAAAATTCACCCTTTGAGTGCATAAAGCTTTTCTTGACTTGACTTGACTGACTGTTTCTTGGTTTGCCTAAATTCTTATCTTTACAATCACTTATGTGACTCATGCGATCAGTTTGCTAAACTTCGCCCCACATTACAGGGAGAGATCTGCGGACAGAATTGAGATTGGCTCCTAATCAGCTGTAAGCACACATTTATTCGACCATGCCAACTAAAGAAACATAGGAGTTGATGTGCACGAGGTAAACATGGTGATGTTGGTCGTGCGGTGATAGTAGACAAGTGAGCTCCATAATTGGGTTTGGTTGCAGGATAGGGTCAAGCTGGATTATCAAGATTCATAGTGCGTTATTAAAGTGATCTGTAGCTCAAACAAGGTGGCCAATGGGATCGAGGGAGAGTGTGTTGTCACATAGTATTATAGGGTGGCACCAAGCGCAACATAATAACTACCACGGTAACAGGACTTGGATCACCAATGTGCGAACATGATCCGAAATATTTTAGTCTTTGTGGAGGAAAACTACCAAGCCATGCAAGTGCACAGTATCTGTTAAACTCCGGAGACCACACGAAAGCACCAAATACGTTTCGATTCATTACGAGAACTCGAAGTTCACGGGCTTTGTAAATTTCGGAAACGGTAATCAATCAATCAACCAATCATCACTTGAAACCGCAAATGTGTTAAAAAAACATTTGTGACTGAACGTTAGTGATGATGTCACGCTTGATGCCACCCACCAAAAAAGTGTGAAACATGACTTTCTCTCCTCTCCCGTTTACTCCGCCACAAGCGCCACCTTGTTTGAATTACAGTTTTACTTCCGTAGAGTAATACCATATATTCTCATCTTATCTATCGGTCATACTGGTTAATTGCACATAGGTGTGCGGCCAGACTTTTACTCCAACCCCACTTTCCATGCCATGCCAAACGGGTCCTTTTCAACACCTTATTCTCCTAATCTGTGAATGCTTGTGCGCCAACAAGCGTTTATTCACTTGACCTAATCTGAATTTGCAACCTACGGATCTAGCGGAATTCTTTTTCCCCCGTGTGTGATTGTGCGAGCGGGCNAACTTCAAACACGCATTGGCAGGTGTAACTGTGGCTTAATCCAACAAGAGCTAACGATATCCATTATCAAAGAAAGCGCGCCGCCTCCGAATAAAGTGTAGAATTACATATGGATTCATCCAGACGAGTTTCCAGTTCACACAACTCCAACCGTTTCATATACATTTAGACCATATGATCCAGATCAATCTTTTCGGTTGCTCGAAAACCAGAGAGATGAGAAAATCTGAAAGACAGAAGGAAGAAAACCATGCTACAAAAAAAGGAATTCTATCGTTTCATTAGTGCACCAATCGGGGTTGTGCTTTAGTACAATGCTACTGATGATACTCAAACTGCCGGATAAGAATTTCGGAGAGTGAACAAATAGCCCTATCAGGTTGATATTGCAAACTGAAGTACAATGTGTGTGTGTGTGTGGAAAAATCAAGTAGTTGTGGCAACTTGTTTCCTGTTTTGATGGTTTTGATGGTTTTCCTCTCTTTCTACATTCTAATTTCCCAGTGTTCCACTTTTACTCAAACAATTAACTTCAGTTATATTTACTGTTACTCAGTTTAAATTCCGCATATGTAAACTTCAGGGATTACCCTCCGTTACTTAAGTCGTTGCGCTGAAAAAAGAAACATATGTACTAGTTTGATAGACTTCAGTTAATCAGACTAATGACAGCTGTACTAATGCAATCGGACATCTTATTCTCCGATCCAATTCCAAGGACTAAAAATAGCAACAAACTGTGGCAACGCAGCAGGAGTGTCCGCTCCCCGTATCACATCCGTTTACTACTCGTTGGCCAATCGTCCTGCATAAGCGTCCTTCAACATTTCTTATGTGCAATCCTTCTCAAATTTTGATGTGCTAAAACGTTTCGATAGTTGTTTCAATTCTTTCTCTACTGCAGGTCCAGATGGTTTATTGCAGTGGCTGGGCAATTTTTGATTCTTTCTACCGAACTGAGACATTCGCCTTCCCTGCAAATTAATCACTTCACAAGTATTTTATTACAGCCTATTCAATGCTGGTACACAATCATATTGATCCTAAACGCATCCACATGTTCTGTCATTTCCCAACGTTTTCGCACTATACTCGAAGTCCTCTACCTTAAAGTTACCCGGAAAGACTATTCTCAAAGTTTTGCAGCAGTCAATGAAGATTCCCAGTTATCCATTCCAGTTGGCCTACAAATCCAAAAGATTCATTTTGGACGCAGTCTTCATATTCAACACCAATCCTCTGGAATCGACTGGAAACCCCAAGCAATTGTTGACCAAATGTTGAAAATTGGTTCTCGTAGCTCGGGTGAACTGAATTCCATTTCGTCTGTTCGCTGAGCTTGGCAATTTGTTTGCAGATGTTTCATCACCGGCCGAGGTGATATCATCAATGTTCGACTCGGTTCGCTGTTGAACCGGTGCGAGGGGTTGAGGGTTTGAGCGGGGAGATTGTCCTTTCGTCCCGATCAAATAACGCAACAAAAAAGGTCACGCCGTGACCTGAGAACGGGACGAAAGGACAACCCCCTCCCCTCCCATCCTAATCCTCGTTCAACAGCAAATCGAGTCGAACACAGTGAGAACAGGGGATGAAAATAATTGGTGGAGAAGAACACGTATATAAACGACAGGGTACAAACAGAAGACTGCCACTTCACAAGCACTGATGATGAAACGTTTGCAAACAAATGGCTAAGCTCGGCGAACAGGCGAAATAGAACCCCAAGCGACTGTTCGCTTGGTTCTCCAACTATTTTATCTATGGAGCACATACCACTAGATTTGAAATACTTCATCCCAATTGATAGTAAACAACTCCCAAGTTCTTTAATTAGCTGTAGTACCTCAACCCCACCCCTCCGTACTTTTTACTTACATTTCTAATACGTCTAATTTTCCTCCTACATGTGTTTGGAAATGTTTGAATGATTTTGTATTATGCCAACGCATTGCTTCTTCCTCTAACCTATGTTCCATAGCCTATAATCCTTCCCAAACCCAGCGTTCTTTCTCCCGAATTTTACCAAATCGCATTGCTGCAGGATTTATGCCCAGGACGATTTCACTGCCACCCAACATGATGCATACTGAAGAAAACGCAATGTTTATATTAGCTCCAAAGTTAGGTGCCGCATTCGAGGTCAAATTCGCTGCATAGTAACCACGGTCGAACCACAGGACTACGTTATTAGCCATAGCTCGACATCTTCTGAATAACTAGACAGACCGAAGCACGGCGTTTTGGATTATCTGCAGGTCAAGTATAGCAAGATTGCTAAGTTTTGCTGAAGCAATTGCTGCCAGTCAATTGAGGGCCCTCCCCTGTGCTAACAAAAAGAACTCTCTGTCAGCTAGTCCCTACTCTGGTGACGTGATATGGCCTTTTCTTTGGAAATTGATCTCGTGAAAGGCTTGCTTCAGTTCAGTTCAGTTGTGGAAGATTTGTTACGTGTTCAGTTATGCCGGACACCGACTGTCCCTTAGATCCTGGTTCTGTCAATCGAGATACTCACACGACTCGAAGGAAACCGAACAATAAGGTTTGGTACAAATTCGTTACCGTGACCCAGGTCATATCAACCACCCAAACAAGAGAGGGGGCTTGGGTCTATGCAACAGGACAATCACAGAGTTGGATCGTTCAAACCAGCTCACGCAATCAGCGAACAAGGAATGTGTAAGCAACGAGAGAGTGACTAGGTGAAGATTTGACCAATGCAATCCAATTGGTCTAAATAGGGGTGGATGAAAAACTAGAAAAATGATTAACAGAGAACAACACACGGGTTAATTGTACGATGGAGAAGCAGAGGACAAGGCGAGCAACGGATAGACTTGCTAACAGAGTCGAGGTGGTGAAGAAGCGGGATTAAAAGAACGGTTGGTTATGATAAAGCATGCAAGAGCGCATTTAGCGAACTATCAAGCGCTCGCGTGGTCGAGGCAGGGAGTCTTAGTCTTAGCAATTTGAAGCTCTGAGTTATCTTTATTCATTTAATCAAAACAGAAAGAAGACAAATGTCGTGAGCTGTTAACATTTCGTTTAATTTTCTCAGTCGATGACTTAAAACAAACAGGCACATATAGAGCACATGGGATTAATCAATTATGGTGAACAAACGTGTACAAGCATACAAAGATTACTAAATTTAGAAGTAGAAGGTCAACTCCACGGTAGGTGGACTGCTTGCATCAAAACTTCTGTGCGCACAATGTCGGGTAATGTAATCGAATAGGCAATGCTTCACTGACCGCCAAAATTTTAGCATTTCGATTACGTAATAGTAATAATAGTAATAGTGGTTTGAAAGACGAACTGTGTGTCCTGTTGCCATGAGATGTTTTGCAACAGATGGTCCTAGATTTTTGTAACCACTTGGCCATCATTTGTCGGTTGCGTCATCGATTTCACCAACCACTTTGGAATATGTTCGGCCATCCGTTGTGACAGCTGACGGTTTGTTCTGCCTATTTATGTCACCGCAACTGCAGGTGAACTGGTACACACTGTGTGAGACGGAACTGGTTTGCCAGCCATATTTACGTTTGTCCAAATCGATTCCACGAGTGGAGGTGATGAGTCTAAGTTGAGAAGCTGGGAATGTACGGTCTTGAGCTGACCTCAACTTCTGACGCACATCCATGTAAATGTGATCACCTTTGAAAGCAAGCTTGATGTAGATGGCCTTTTTACGGACATTTTGGGCTGGGTTGCTTTTTGGCAATGGTCTACTGTGAATATCTGTAAACCTTTATGGGTAACCATTGTTTAGCAATGTTCTTCTTCCTTCAGTGAAGCTGGAGAACAAATGTTTCTTGCCCGATGAAATAAGGTTCTCACAAGCCCACGCTTGTAAGTCATGGAGGAAAAGCTGGAAAAGTGCAGGCCTTGACCGTTCCATGTCGCTTTTCGGTAGACTGAGTGTAATAGTGTCCCATTTATCCGTCTTGTAACTTTTACGTCAAGAAAAGCTAGTGTTATTGGTTTCCGTTTCATGAGATACGGATAGATGTCGATGGACTAAGTTAAACTGTTGTAAAAGTCTATTAAAATGTTCAGAATCTGTTAGAATGAAAATATCATCCAGGTAACGTTTGTCCAGGCTGAACTTGGAAATATTATCACTTTTTTCTCAGCCATACCTAGAAAAACATCTGCCAAAAGGGGCCCCGGTGGACTGACTGCCCATTGCCACACCATAGATCTGTTTGTATGTGGTCACTTCAAACTCAAAGCGAATGTTTTCCTAATATACAGGATTTAGTTCTCTTAAGTATTCAAGAGGAATATTATGTTGAAAATTGTTTGAAGAAATATAATCGCACGCAAAATCAACTGTTTCATTAAGTGGTAAATTAATAAAAAGTAAATACACATCTATTGAATACATTCTCTCTTGGGACATTGTAATATTACCCAAAATATTAGAGAAATCAAAAGAATCTTTCACAAAGTGAGGCATGAGAGAATTACGAATGGAATCAAGAATGTCTACCAGCCATCGGACGAGCTTGTGATACGGTGAGTTTTGCATGCACAAAAATTGGTCTGAGCGGAGTCCCAAATTTGTGAACTTTGGGGGAACCCCTCATTTGTAGTGTTTCCGTTCCTACTGGCTTCAGCTGTTTGTACTGGGCTTCGGAGATGTCGTTCCATCTAGTCACTGAATATAGAGAAAGAAGCTCTGAAATTTGAAAATTCATCATATTTTTGCCTTTTCAAAAAGGAAAAAATTACGTCATTACATTTTTAGGGGGTCATACGAAGGTTCCTTTGTTGAAACCACACAACTATTTCTGATTTGGTTTCTTGCAGAGTGGTTTGAAATTATGGGTTGCATTCCAATTATTAAATCGCCTGCATACGTAACAAGAAAAGAAGAATTACTCACAGGCCTAGAAGAAATATAAACAGAAAATAGCACATTCCAGTAAGCCTTGTGAAAAGGGCAGCAGTGAAGATGTACGACATTTGAAGCGTGTGAACTGCTGACGGTTAGAGAAATAGTTAGCTAATAGTTCAACCCCAGAGAGGGTATTTAGCAAAATTTCTCGATAAAGTGTGTCGATGCTTGTCCATGCTTAGTTGGCCTGAAGCAAATGGAAATTAGGAACTGCGGAAGAGGAAATGGATTAACGAATTTATCAGACTGTTCGGGAGCATCCCGACCACTATCACCATGAATGACAACAAAAATGGAGAGGCCAGCATCTACAGAGATCGAACGAAAACATTGCATAGTTCAAGAACACAGTTTGTGATTTCATACACTTCAGTCATTCGTTATTTTTTATTTGAGGGAGTTTTAGTGATTTTGCAAAGAACATTTTTAAGTTACACGTATCTTACCATTTTTAATAACCATCGGAAACAAGTAAATAAGTTGAATTGCATGGACTAAAGCACTCTCCCCACGCCCCTATTCGTTTGACACATTTTATAAAGCTAAGGAACTCCGAAATCCAAAGTTCGGTTTTTCGCATGCACCTAGAAAAACAATCGAAACTATCTTTCGATTGCCGGGAATGTGCATAGGAAGTCATCATGGCAATTGATCTACTCACTCGGTCTTTTGTGTCTCCCAATGGAAACCAATACGACGATATAAATAAATAATAATAAACGTGTTTCGGGATGGAATAATAAATGGCATTCTTCCTTTATATTTTATTGTGTGTACAAATGAACAGTTAACTTCCGGGAAGGGGCCTCAGTGGCGAGATTCGAAATCAGGACCATCAGGTAGTTATATTGATAACGTTAACCTCTCGACCGTGGAAGAATTCAGAATAGTGGAGCTGGCCGAGTTCTGGAGACCTAATCATTGAAACGGTTTTAGCTCTTATTCGTGGTTTAATCGGTCTCAAAAATCCCGCATGTTCACAAACCCTTATACTACACGTCTGTGGACAGATCTTGCTGATAGCGTTCAGGAGAAAAACTGATTGCCACAGTTTGTTATATCGATAAAAGTGATTTTGTAAAAGCTGTTCCGACTAGCTGTCAAGACTCGACATCGTCTCATTTGTACACTCGCCCCGTACCTGGTGTGAAACGTGTCTATGTAGAAGGAATGTGACTCAGGAACGCGTGCATGTCTTTTGTGACTATTCTGGCATTGCCGACTGGTCGTGTAAACCACAAAGCATCTGAGAAACCATCTCTCAGTAACCTGACCATAACTTCGCTGCCGTGAAACAAACTTAACGACCTCGATGCTTCCTCAAACTTGCCTCTTGATTAAATTCATATGATGCAGCTTATCGATCTGCATGTCATATTGTGCGTAGGACGTTACAACTGAATAAATTCGTATTGAAGGAGAGAACTATCTGTTTGACCTAGATGATAACATGTAAGTGCAAAACCAATGGATAATAGTATCTGTTTAGATAATCATAATCATCTAATAGTACTGTAAAATTTATGCTATGCACCATGAAATATGTCTGCACAGTGAAACCGACCAGTGTATGTTGTTTAGCCTGACCACAGTTTGAAACTTTGGGCATCAATCTCATCCTCTGGTTGAGAAAATAAAACGAATTTGAAAGGAGAAAACCGGGTCATGTACTGCACGATTAGGTTCGATTGCTGACTGTTCCAAGAAAGTTGGTTGAACGATCCCACGGTGAATCATCTAACCCGGGCTGCTTGAACAGCCGAAGATTGATTTCATTGCTTCACTTTGCATCTTTTGTATAAATGAATCAATGAAAAATACAATGTCCTGTTACATTCTTATTGCAATAAATATTCAACAACACAGATCAGTTCGTGAAGAAAGACAGGACAGTTTTTGCGACCTTTTTACTTAATTCAAAAAGGAAAGTTTGTTAAATAAGTTCACGAAAATATGAGAAACTGTGATACTTAAGTTGCGAAAAACAGATGTGAAATGTCGAAGGAAAGAAATGTTCTGATGTGTGGAATGATGCGACGGATGTGATTCAGATTAAAAATAGTTCCTGGAGTAAATTGGCCACATCAGTGTTGACACAAGTTGTCTTCCCCGAACTTTCTAGACTATAACCATATTCGTCGTGGAGAGAACTATTTTGCATTAACCCTTAGTTCTGCCAATGAACGTGAGTAAACCATCCTTGGGGTCACAGGTAGGTGTTCTGTCGACCAAGTGTTTCAACGTTACCCAGAGACCAAGCAACAATCGGCTCAGTGGACACCGGTTGTTAAGGTGCCTACCCAGACATTCATTCCGACATGAGCAGTGTGGCAAAGCAGATGATGACTGTATGCATGACCAAAACCGGTCATGTGGCTACCCTACCACTCGTACAGCAAAGCACAGTTACCCAATGTTTACTATAAGTGTTGAAAGTGTTGCCAGGAGTCGTCCGAGGACTCCAGTACTAGGGACCTTGCCGCACCATGACAACGCACCTGCACACAGATCCCGTGTCGTCGGCAATTTTCTGTTTCAAGAAGGCATTCGGGAGGTGGGTCAGCCACCCTACAGTCCACACCTGACACCTCGTGATATTCTGGGTTCCCAACTATCAAGCATTTGATGCGTGGACTTCGATACGATTCACCAAAAGCTGCAGTGGAGGCCTTTATCGAACTGCTCGAAAAGTTAACCGCTTTGACTTGGCCAAGATGTTTTACCAAGTGGTTAGAGCACATGGAACTGTGCATGAACCCTATGGGAGAATACTTCAAGAAAATGTGTAACAAATAAAACTTTTTGTACATTTGGAAACATGTCGCTTAACCCTCATATATCTATTTGTTTTTACACAACACAGAGAAACAGTACTCCATTGCCGCCCATGATACTTTGTCACTCATACGTGGTGATGTTCACATGACCTACAAACGTTCATCTCCCCGTTCTTCAGGAACAGATTACTTTCTTATTGGGAAATAATTATTCTGTTGGTAAATACGCATGTTTAGCTTATCGATACACCAACCCGACACTCTGATTGATGACCTTACCGCAATGCGAACTGCCTCCATCCGGGGTGACGGGGGGGGGGAGCGAAGGACCGAGCGCAACAAATGTATTTCCCATTCTAATCTGTCATGGGAATCGGTGATCGCAAATCAATATCTCGGATAATGTATGTAGCAAGGTTCACCGGTGATTGATAACCATCGGACTGTGTAATTGTGTTTGTTGTTCTGCACCTTGGTTTTATTCACTGAATATTTGTATTGTATCATTGATAAAGAACAAAATGAATTGTAGAAAAGCTGATTTTTCTGTTGACTAATGGACAAATAGATATTTTCGTGCATGTGGTAAAGTGTGCCTAGAAAAATTGCAATTTGTGATTAGGAGAAAGATAGAATATAACACGGGCAGGTAGGATGGGAGAGCGAGAGGTGATGGATGGGGTCACATCAAAGGGTCATTGGAGTCGCTTCTTTGTCAGGACTGAGAACTCGGGTCAAACAGTGAGCAGGAGTAAATGTCCGAGGAGGCATGGTCTAAACCGAGAAAGGTTAATTGGTTTTACAAAAAGAGATAGAGATAAGTAGCATCGATATGTAGGAAAACGGGTTGATCAGGTATTGGCTTCTTGAGTGAGTAAAGCGCATTCAGGGGTTTCTGGTATGATTTCAAACCGAATTACTACAATTGAGCTGTGAAAGAATCCGATTGAAAATGCGGATAGGCGATGNGTTGCATATTGGATTGAAGCTCGTAATGTATCGATGTGTTTAGCATTCCTTCTTTCGTGCTAAACGTGTCGTTGAATTGAAAAAACATTGGAGCTTAGTTACTAGTGTCATAATCCCAGAAGACCGGTGCTGGCTCGAAAAGTGTTCTTTATTACGAACCAGAGTTGGGGTATGCATAACCTGGTGTACATATAACGAGATGTCGCAAATTGAACATTTCGTCAAAATTCCCGGTAGTAGTAGTAGTAGTAGTAGTAGTAGTAGTAGTAGTAGTAGTAGTAGTAGTAGTAGTAGTAGTAGTAGTAGTAGTAGTAGTAGTAGTAGTAGTAGTAGTAGTAGTAGTAGTAGTAGTGAGTAGCACGTCACAACACAGGAAGGAGAAGGTCCAAAATGAGCCGTATTCAAGCTGATCAAGAGAGTCAATCTTGTAAATGGAATGCCTGGATTATGAAGAATGGTCATCAACGAAACGCGAGCGAACACAATACTTGTTTCCAAGGCTTGCTTGCTGCGTGTAAATGAAACGCTCATGTTGCCGATATGAGTTAGGTCACCACGACCATAAATTAGAAAACATGATTTGCATTTACCATTTCGAGACTTCCTTGGTGAACTGAACCTCAGTTTTAATAGTATCTAAAGGCATGAAGACGAGTGATAGCTTTTGGTACTTTTATTTGTGATTACATCGGCACTCTCTGTGACCTGATGACAGGTCTTATGAAGGATATATCCTTCTTTCTGCACTCCAAAACTTGGGACAACAGTTGGAGAGAGAGAGACCATCAAATGTTTCTCATTGTCTTCTCAGCCGTGTTCAAATGTACACTCGATATTTTGATCAGACCAATGACATGACTAAAGCTACTAGAAACACTTTAGACTAGAAAACACTGTTTTTCCGTCACAGATTTGAACAGAGAAGTCAGAAACATGGGTTTGCACAATGTATCCATGGTCATTTCGC